>VXBX01006776.1:104711-121560 GCA_013400415.1 Scytalopus superciliaris | reverse complement strand
TTCCCCTTCCCTTCCCTCTCCCCTTTCCCTTTCCCTTTCCCTTTCCCTTTCCCTTCCCCTTCCCCTTCCCTTCCCTCTGTGACTCCCCCCCCATCTCTGCCTCCCATTTCCACAGCGTGAGTTGGAATGTTTCAGTGTCTGGAGTTGGCATGAGAAAGAAATGTTTTATAAGCATGTCTGACTAGAGTGACATAAAATGATAAGTAACAGGGCTGGAATTGCTGTTAAACCAGATGGATCCGTGATCAATCCAGGTAATTAAACCCAGGAACTGGAGGGGGGGCAGAATCCCACTGAGTGCTTTGGTTTACTTTCCCTTTCCAGCCTGGGCTAGTTTGGATCACCCAACACAACACAGAGCCCAGTGAGATGAACCAACCTCAGAGCAGGATAAGAACAGTTTGAAAGGCAGCAGCAGATGAAAACAGCACATACAGCAGTTCAGAAACTGCCAATGGGCTAAAATTCCCCTCAGGGCATTTCTGTGCTCGTGCTGTTTGCAAGGTTTAACCAGCTCTTTCTCCCTTTGCAGTGGTGGTTGAGGTCACTGGTCACGCCCATGTTCTCCTGGCTGCCTTTGAAAAGGTAAATGAGTTCTTTCCCTCCCCCCTTTGTCTTTGTGTGTGTAAACATTTCCACGGGTCATTAGTCTGTATTTGTGTAACACTTAGCAGACAGAGCCCCGGCCCCTGACTGGGGTTCCTGGGTGCTGCTGTAGGACAAAGGATTGCTTGCAGCAGCTCCTGTGCAGCCTGTAATTATCATTTGTACCTGAGCTGCTCGCTCAGGCAATTGCTGTTTCCTGTGTGTGGGGAGGTGGAAGGTGTTGGCTGCTGCTGTGTGGCTTTCCAGACCCTGCTGCACTATTGTCAGGCCTCAGTTTACACACAGGACCGAGCCCTTTGGAAGGGTTGGGATTCACCCCGGGGCAAAATGTTCTCCACTGCTTTTGGGTGGTGTTTGCTGGAGCTGCCCCCTGCCCACATGGCAAGGCCAAGCCAAGCTGTGTGCATTGGCCTTGGCATCAAACTCTCTTCCCGTGGCAACTGGACCCTCAGAAGAGTTACAAGATGCATAACTACACCCTGCTGTGTGTGGTTGTGGTAACGCTGCACACACAGACCCTGGGCAGGTGGTTCTTGCAGTGCCATGCCAAGGAGGTGCTGTGGCAGAGCTGGGCATGTGGAGGGGAGCAGCACCAGTGCTGTGCTGTTGGGAATTCCCCACTTCCAGGCTGGCACGTGGCTGACTTCAGTATCTCAGCCTGCTCCTTTCTGTCCTATCCCTGAGCAAGTTGCCAGGTCTTACTTCTCTCCCTCCTGGGTGGGTAATGTGGGTAGGGAAGAGCTGAGTCAGAGGGCATGGGAAGCACAGTCAGTCCTAAGGCTGGAAGATGCTCTTAAGTGTTCCAGGTTGCTTTTTGTTGGGCTTGGTCTGTGAAAAAAACCCAAGTTTTCCTGTGTTAGAAAGGCTGCTCTGAGCACTGGCTCTGTGTGCGCTTCTACTCCTGGCAATTAGAGATCTGTCAGAAATGAGATGGGCAGGGATGTTGTTCTAGTTTCCTCCTCTGGCTCACGTGGAAAAGCAAAACACACTGGAATCTCTCAGTCATAATTCAGCCACTTCTTACTTCTCATCTTCCACTGAATGCTTAAAACGAGATTAAAATCTCACTTTTAACAAAAAGTCGTAGGGCAGAGTACACGTTGAGTTCATCCTCCCTGCTTGATTAAAATGTGTTTGTTCCCCATCCTTAGAATAATTGCAGCTTTTGAAGTGTAGGTCCGTAAATCCAGGGGAGGTCCTTGCTAATAAGCACTGCTGGTCCCCCCCAGAGGACAGGCAGACCAGAAGGACTTGGTAAATTGCTATTTATATATGTATCTTTTAAGATCAGAATAATTACCTCGATCCTGTGTGTAATCTGACCTTGCAGCTCTTCCAAAGGCAGTAACTTGCTTGCCTGAAAACAGGACTTTTTGGTGGGACGTTGTTGTCCCTTCCTCCTGAAACTCCCTCAGCAAACAGATGCCCATCTGCAGCTGGAGCATCCCCTGAGTCTCCTTTGCTGCTCTCTAGACTGGCAGGGGGGTCGATTCCTTTCTCTTTAGTGGATGATGATGATTCCATTCTTTTCAGCCCTTGTGGATGGTGGGGAGAGTAGAGCTGGCACGGTATTCCCATCAGTGGTCCTGGCACCAGGGTTTGCAGGATTGTTCCAGCTGTGCCTGCTGCCACTGAGCTCGGGAAAGGCTCACAGCCTGGGGGAAGTGCAGCGTGTGTGACTTGCTTCTGACTCCATCCAGTGGACAAACCTTGTCCCCTCAGCCTTTTGCTCTGTCAGGGCTCTGGTCTCCGGAGTGACTCTGTCGCTGGATGTTATTTAGGGTGTTAACAAATACCCCCTGCTGGATAAGTCTCTGTACCCAGCTGGATTGCTTGCAACCTGAAAGCACCCAGTGTGCCAGGGGAGTTTTGTGTGTGCTCTCACCTGCTTCAGCCACGTTTGGCTTGAGCCAAATCCATCTGGCTCTGCACTGGAGCAGACAAGGAGTGCTCCAATACCCTGTTCCACCCCCCTGTGGCTGGGAGGGACTGCCATCCAGGCTGTCCTGGTCACACAGACCCCCACCCTCCCCTTGACTAGCACACACCAACTCTGAGCACGAGTCTTTTAATTTACTTTATTTAATAAAGTTCATGTAATAAAAACTTACATTTGATTTAATTTTTCAGCTATTTAATGCATTTCCTTTTCTTTCCCTGCTAGCACGTTGATGGCAGTTTCTCTGTGAAGCCCTTAAAGCAGAAGCAGATTGTAAGTACCTGTTTTCTGTCTGCTCTTGGTTCAGCACTTGCTGGTGTCCCACAAGTGCCTGACTGTGCCCAGTGGGAAGGTTTGGTGTTCTCTGAGAACCTGAGATCTCATCTCATTAGCTCTGATACCACAAGCTGCTGGCAGCCCTAAATGTTGCCCTTTTGTATCCCAGCCCAGTGTGATGTGCAGAAACTGGGTAGGGCCTTACCAAGACTGAAGTTGCATCCAGTCCTGCACAGGCAAAAACACAAAAGCAACTTCAAACTGCAAAGATTGCCAAGGAGTCTGAAAAGAACTCTGGTAGTGATCCTGCTGCAAGGATCAGCTCGAAATGTCTTGGAGAAAGAGATGATGCCCTTAGGTGTGTACTGTGTTTCTGCTTTAGATGTTTGACAGCTCATGATGGGTGGCTAGGGTTTAGTGATCTGAATTAAAAGCCTTTTATTACCAAGAGGGTCATTATTGCCTTAATAAGACTCTTTGCTCTAAGATGTCCCTGGGTCAGAAACAGTGGCTCAGTAATCCTGTATCAACATGACCTTTGGTAAATCACTGTCTGCTTCACCAGAGCTGTGCAGACACTCAGGGCCTGTCCTTCAGGGTTGCTCATGCCTTGTGACAACATTGTTGGCCCTCCCTGTGCCATTGCTGTATCCCAGTGCCAGTGGGGAGGGAGTTGCCACCCCAGCCCGAGGTCTGTTCTGTGTGTCCCACCTGCTCCCCTCCCTTCCTTGGTGCCCCCCTTGGCTGTGTTGCAGGGTGATTTCCTGGCTGGGTCCCACATTAACAGAGCCAAAGACTGTTTTGGGAGGGAGCCTGTTGAGTGTGTGAGGGCAGGTTTGTAGTGGGAACGTGCAGGAGGGCTGTGCCTCAGCTGGAAGAGGGAGCAGGGCAATGTGATGCCAGTGGTGCTTCTCTCTCACATATTTTTCTGATCACAGTAGAGTGTTGATCAGCTGATGAAAAGCCACTCGTTTATCGTGCTGGTGGGGTTTTTTTTTAACCTCCAAACCAGTGCTTACATGGTGTGGGCTTGTGAGTTGGTGTTGGGCTGCTGTGCACACTCAGGCAGTGTGTGCCCCCTTCCCCATTCAGCACTCCAGACTCCCCCAGTGCAGGGCTGTCTTGCTGGAAATGCTCCCCAGGCAAGTTCCCACCCTGCCACAGCTTGGTTAGCTGACTCCTGCAGTGAAACAGGGAGTGCTTGTCTGTCTTCACTGGCAGAGCATGTAACCTTCCCACTCAGTGTTTGGTTGTGGGGGCTTTTTTTCCTATTGGCAGTTTGTAAAATGTGATGTTTCTAAGTTCTCTCCTGTGGCTTTGGAATAGAAGGAGGCTCTTGGTAAGGAACACACAGTACCCCTGCACCCTTAGGAGCATAGAGCAGAGGTGCAGAGCCTGTGTCTGGAGTAAACCATTTTATAACACTGCACATTCTTCACCATTCCTACTTTTCTTTTGTCCTCCCCTCCTTGCCATTGCCAGGATTGTGGGTGCCTTTTGTGGGCATCGATCTCTAAAGCTCTTCAGGAGCAGGAGACAGCAGCCCACGGGCTGGACTGCTTTGTGCTGAGATCAGTTTCAGTTAGAGAAATTCATCCTGGATGGATACAAACAGATGGATCAGCAGGAAAACATAACCTGGACTTGGCCAGTGGTTCCTGTGTGTGTCCAGTGAGGTTGTAAATAGCAGCAGGAGCCCTTGGAAGGATGACGTGGTGTGGGATGGGTTGGAGACGTGTGGAGGGGAAGGACTGCATTCTTAATTACTCCCACTCTATTAAAACCCAGAGTTCTCTCTAGTAAGAGCTGTTGCACTGCTCACCCTTTCCCTACTGGACACGAGTTTCTCTGGATTTTTAGAGGAAAGCAGTTAAAAGAAATGCAGAATCCTGCAGAGACTTGGCTCTCTCCCTCCCTGACCTCTTCTTTGCTGAGAGCTGACCACTCCTGCACTCACTGCTGTTCATCGTGGTCCTCTGAGGAGCTGGGGTGCTGGAACAAGGCTCTCTTTGAAGTGCCAAGTTAGGAAAGGGCATTTCCCTCATAATTGTGCCCAGACTTCCTGGGTGAGCTGTGAGCTGATGTCACTGCCATGAAATGCAGGCCTGGAACAGATTGTCTGTGAGCTGCACACTCAGTTACACGGGGCACTCTGCAGTTGGTGTGTTAACCAAGCTGTGTCCCAGCTCAGAGCATTTCTGGCAGGATCCAGCTCCCTCCTGCCACATCATGGGTCATCTTCTGCAGCACTGGAATCCTGTGGGAAAGCCACTGCTCTTCTGAGCACCTGGTGTGACTCGAGGAGAGGCCAGTTACACATGGGAATGCCAGAATCCCTGGGATCCATGAGCTGCTGTAGCCCTGGGGTGCTGCAGGCTTGGCTTCACTGCCTGTTGCCAGCTGGACACCCACTGGAGATGGCAGGGAAGTGTTTCCTTCCCCTGCCTGTGAGATGTGCCTCTTTGGTACCTTGCAGCCCCCCCACCCTTTTACCTGTTGAAAGGTTTTGTGCAAACAAAGCAACACATCCTGCTCTGGGGAAGCTGCTGTGTGGCACCAGGTCACAGAATCCCAGAATCATTTAGGTTGGGAGAGACCTCCAAGGCCATTGAGGCCAGCCTTTGATCATCACCTTGTCAAACAGCCCAGAGCACTGAGTGCCATGCCCAGGTGTTCCTTGGACACCTCCAGATATGGGGACTCCACCACCTCCCTGGGCAGTGCCCTCCAGTGTTTAACAACCCTTCTGTGAGGAAATTCTCCTTGATGTCCAAGCTCAGCCTCCCCTGGTGTTACAGGTCCCTCTGCAGAGCCTTCCTACCCCCCAGCAGATCAACACTGCCACCCCACTCAGTGTCATCTGTGAACCTACTGAGGGTACACTCAATCCCCTCATAAATTAGGATGTTAAACAGCACTGGACCTTGAGGCACCAGCATGTCTGTGCATCCTTGCAGAGGCTGCTCCTCACAGCCCTGAGAGCCCCGTGCTGTACCTGGGAGCTAAGCTGGAGAACAGGGGAGACCCCCTTGTGCAGAGGGACTTGCCTTGCTGGCATTTGATCCCTCAACCCTCCTTGCTGCAGCTGAGCTGCCCGAGGGGTTTGCAGGCAGCTGCCAGTTTGGGGGAGTCGTGGCTTGGAGCAGTCTGTCCCAGGCTGGAGCTCTGAGCAGCTTCCAGCTCTGCCTAGAGCACTTTGTGCCACCACGCCTCCCATTTCAGAGATGCCACCAAGGGCCTGGGGATGGCAATTAATGTAGGGCTGTCCCTCAAGTGCCCCTCGTGCTAAGGGAGGTGGTTTGTCTCTCCTCATGCTCCCAGAGGATGAACAGGGAGGTGATGAAGGAGCTGCTGGCACAGCCTCTCTGCTGAGGTGGCAGAAATGGGGGGAAGTTCATCCTGGTTAAAGTTAAGCAGTGCTTCCCAGAGGGAGAGGACTCTGGAAGGCTGGATGGCTCTGGATTATTTGAGCTGTGGGTGTGTGTTCCCTCCTGATCTCTGAGACAAGCAGAGTACTTGTTTTTTAGATTATTTTGGTAGCCCAGCTGGCCACTCTTGTTGCTCCCTGCTCAGACCAGGCAGGATGGGCTCTCCTTTTTGAGCAAGGAGAGATTCATTCTCCTGTCTCATTTCTTCTCCTTTGTGATATTTGTTTCTCTTACCTTTCATGTCACTATAGGGGAGCAATAAGTGAAACATGGACATTTTGACACAGGGAGGGAGGGAAGGTGGTGACAAAGCAGCAGTGACAAAGCAGCTGGCACTGCCAAGTGTTGTCTTGTCCCCCAGGTTGACAGGGTGAGCTACCTGCTCCAGGAGATCTACGGCATCGAGAACAAAAACAACCAGGAGACCAAGGTAAAGATGCTTCCTCATCCCTGGCTTTCCAGCCTGCACCTCCTGCTTTTCACCTTAAGTGTGGGGATTCTCAGGGCCCTGTGGAGGTGCTTCCCAGACTGGCTGTCCGGTCTGTGTCATTCCTGCAGGCACCAAAGAAGCCCAGGGATGACAGGCCCTCACTGGTGTAAGGCCCAGACAGTCAGTGGAGTTGTGCTGAGAGCATTTTAGGCAGCGTGAGGCTCTTGAGGATGTCCTTTGAGGCTGGGATTGCTGGGAGAGAAGGGCCTCAGTGCCCCATGGATGTTTCAGAGCACTGCATTTTAGGGCTTTGGGAGAGCTGTGGGTGTGTCACTGCCTTCCTGCAGTCCAGGTGGTCATGCCTGGTGTCTGTGCTTTGCTCCTGTGGCTCCTTTGTGCTCTCCTGGCTGGGGATTCTGCATGTTCCTGTAGTGTTTCAGAGAACTCTAGGGCTTGCCATTATCCAGGGAACAGCCTGCATTCCCCAGCAAGAGGGAGCACAGCATCCCTAAGGGACGTGTATGCAAGTGCCATAACCAGAAACATTCCTGTCTCGAGGCAGGAGCTGCTGCTGGATCCCAGCTCTGCTTCGTGCTTCTTTTAGCCTGTGTAGAGCTGCCCTTTGCTGCCACCTGGGCTGTGGAGTGTCCCCAGTGCTGGCCTCAGGATCACACACCTCCCGTGTGGCCCATGATTTGCAAACAGGAGTAGCCACAGAGCAAGACAGGCAGGGTTTCCTCTCCAGGCAATGCAGTGTCCTGCCCTGAGCATCCTGTGGTCTGCCTGTGCCAAAGGCAGCACCTGGAGGGGCAGGAGGGAGAAGTCTTTTCCCAGATTTTTCTTGCACAGGACCTAATTCAGAGGATTGAAGGTTTCTTTTTGGATCCTCCAGAGTCTTGTGATGACTCTCTTGATCCAGCAGTCAGACATTTGTGGCCCATCAGAAAAATGGCCTGGGACTGTTTGTGTTCTTCCTGGTGGCACTCCAAAACCTGTGTGAATGGGACAGCAAAGAGCCTCCCTCCCTCCCTCCCTCCCTCCCAGAATACCTGAGGAGCAGCCTGTGTGATGGGGCAGGCAGGCAGACAGCAGGCAGGGTGAGGATGTGGCAGCAGCACAAGGGCTCCTCACACTGAGGTTGCCCATGGTCGGGCATGTTTGAGCCCTGGTGACCAAAGGGACCTCATGAGGTGGGACCAGGTGAAGGTGGAGGGTGCCCCAGGCTGGATCATCGTGCTGGGCTCTGGCACAGCTTCTGTGACATCCCTGGGGACACCATGGAGTTTTCTGCTGTCAGTCCTGTGGTTGGAGAGTGAGTTTTCCCTCCCACCAACACTCTGAGGAGTGGCTGTAATCCAGTCTGTGGGCTCTGAGTGACAGAGACATGAGTGTGTGCATGTTCATGTTGAATGGATGCACACAGGCCTTTTCACCAGGGTGGGTAAGGCAGGTGAGCATCCCAGGCTGGTTCTCCTGCAGCTGCATCAAAGCTTGTGCCAGCACAGGAGGCTGGTGAAGATGCAGAGGCCCCACTGGCTCTGTCAGTTGTTCAGAGCACCTATGGAAGCTGGGCTGGGCATGGCTGGAGTGCCTCCTGCTGCCCAGCCCGGGGCAGCCTGACCTGCTGCCTGTGGAGCTGCTGCCAATGCAGGGAAGAAAGGCCAGAGTGCCACAGAACTTGCTTCCCTGCTGCCCCTGGAGCCACCAGGCTGGCAGGCAGGGGTTTATTCTTGGTACCCTTCAGCCAAGATATGATCCCTGCCCTGCAGGGGCTCTGGGGAAGGACAGTGAAGTCACAGTGCAGTGCCCTGGCCTGTGGCCTTCAGAGCAGAGCCCTGGGAGGGAGGAGTGTCCGAACTGGAGCGTGCTCTCCTTCAGAAACCCCCACGGAGAGCTGACAAAAGAGAAGGCCAGCTCTCCCGCAGACTGCTGGGTGGGAAATTCCCCCAGGCTCCAGAGTCCTTCCCCCTGCCATGCCCACATTTTGCCTCTCCCTGCAGCCCTCAGACGACGAGAACAGCGACAACAGCAACGAGTGCGTGGTTTGCCTGTCGGACCTGCGGGACACCCTCATCCTGCCCTGCAGGCACCTCTGCCTGTGCAACTCCTGTGCTGACACCCTGCGCTACCAGGCCAACAACTGCCCCATCTGCAGGCTCCGTGAGTCCCCCTGTGTGCCCAGGACACACGGACAGCTCCTCCCTCCCTCCCGGCCCGAGGGGGACAGTGTTTTACAGAGCCCAGCCCGAGGCTTGGTGCCACACGTGCTGCTGCCCCCACTGGCATCTCTGTCCGGGGCCTCCCTGCCCTCCTGTCCTCTCCCTGCGATGGGTCTGAGGGTGCAGGTGCTCTGGGCTGCGCCGTGCAGGCAGTTCTTGTGTAGAAGATGCAAAATCCCCCAAAGGAGGGGGTGTAGTTGCTTTATCCTGAGGTTATGTGGCCCAGACAGCAGCCAGCCCCAGTACTTTCTGGGACCTTTTTTCCCCTTCTGATAGCTTTGCTTTCACCAGGAGGCAGAGATAAGTCAATTTGGAGTCCTCTCCTTTGCCAGGAGTTAGTTAGGAGGATCTGCCCAACCCCTGCATTGCTCAGCTCCCAACAGATGGAAAAAATGAAATGCCTGTGCTGACACTCACGCAGCATTTGCTGAATTCCATGTCCTTTCTCAAAAAAGAGGCACAGGAACCTCCTGGGAAAATGCCCTTGTTTTGTGCTGGAATAGACAGATCATGTGTTTTACCCCCTGCTTGGTCTCTGAGGTATTTGGTTGTTTCTAACTGATAATTCTCAGGAAAAGAAAAAAAAGAGCCTAAGACAGATATCTGGCCTGAGAAACTAATTCTAGACAGTTCAGACGTGGGAAAGATGCAGTAACCAAAAGCAAGATCTTACCAGAGGAAGTGCCAGACAGCTTTGACTTTAAGTAGCATAACTTAAAACACAGGAACAACATCGTCTTATCTTCAAGGGGAGTAGGTTGTATTTGTTTGGAAAGTACCCCTGTGTCAGATTTTGTAGGAATGTGCTTCTGGGGAGTGCAGAGGCAGCAAGGATAGATTTGTACCCCTGTCCTCTGTCTCTAGGCTGATCTTGCAGTGTCTGGGTGAAACAAGAACCAGGGAAATGCCTGGCAGGTTCTCACAGCTGCTTCAGAACAGGTGTCTGACTCGTTCGTGGGCACCCTTGGCACAGAGGAACTAACAGTATCAAAGATCTGCAGATAGGAGATGGCACTGTGGGCAGGGAGTGGAGACCAAAGCTGTGGTGGTGGCAGGACCGAGGGGTCCCTGTGCTGGAGGCAGAACAGCACTAACCCCCCAGCTGGGTTTGCAGCCAGTGCAGAGCCTCTCACCACCACAGTCCATGGTGCTTCCAGTGCCAGCTGGACCCCAGGGCTGAGCTCTGTGGGTCTGTAGGAACCCAGAGTGGTTTCCCATGAGCCCCCACCCACCCTGTGTCTTGCATGCCCTGCCAAGGCCGAGCTCATGTTTTCCTTACTGTGTTGTTGTGATGACCCACCCTTAAGAGAAACTTCTCTGGGCCTCTACACTTGTAAAATACCAGGCCTGAGGGACCCCTGTCCATAACTGCCTGTTCTCCACAAGCACTCTGAGTGCCCAGACTGCTTTTTCCACCAGCAGATCCTTTCCCTCTCTAGATGGATTGGCTGGAAGCCCGACCGCGTTGGCTTTGGGGTGCTCCCTGTGCAGAGGGCAGCTCCCCCATGCCCATGACATGCCTGTGGCAGGGCAGGGAGCTCTGGCATGGCCTGGTCCTGCCTGGCTGTGCAGTCACCTGCCTCGTGTTCCCTCCCAGCCTTCCGTGCCCTGCTGCAGATCCGGGCGGTGAGGAAGAAGCCTGGGGCTCTGTCGCCGGTGTCGTTCAGCCCCGTCCTGGCACAGAGCGTTGACCATGACGAGCACTCTGTAAGTACCTGGTGACCCTGGGGGCGAAGCCTTGGGTGCTGCTCTCAGCCTGAGCAGGTGCACAAGTCACTTGGCCTGGTGGCTGTTGTCCCTGAGGCATCAGGAGGTTGGTTCAGACTCCCCACCGAGGGCTTCCTGAGCAGCACGGCCTTTCTTGTCACCCCTGCGAGACTGTGGGGTCCTGGGGGAGTGATGCAAATCCACAGAGACTTCAGGCTGAGAAGGTTTCTCGGGGCCTGTCCCAGCAGAAGGGTGGCAGACTCTGGGCATGACAGGGTGGGAGCTGGGAAAACAGGGCAGGGGGGTTTGACTTGCCCACACATCTGTGTGGCAGCACACTGGTGAAATGCCCTTGGCACTGGGGTTCCCAGCAGGGTAGCAGAAAGGCCTCTTTGTTGCAGCCTCCCTAAGAGTCTTGTGAGACAGCTGAGGGAGTGTGGGATGGGAAGGGTGGTGCTGGTGGCCTCGGGGCCCAGTTGCATGTCCCCAGTGTGGTGAGGGCAGCAGCTCATGGCCTGAGCAGTGCTGTTGCACAGCTGGCTCTGGTGAGACACATGAGCTCAGAGTGAGGAGGAGAACTGCACCTAGACCATCTTAACAGGCTTTCAGGGGAACAGATACTGTCACAGAAAAAGGCTGGGTTCATCCATGTGCCCTCTGCAGTGGTTTAGCCCTTTACCCTTCAGGGCAGCTTAGAAACCCTGAGGGCTGTTGTGAAGCAGAGCATGGTGTGTGGAGGAAGCAGGTGCTGTCACCTGGAGCCAGGTGAGGAGGTGCTGAGGAGGTGCTGAGGAGGTGCCTCTTCCTGTCGCCGACCTCAAGAAACAACTTCTTTAAACCATGGTTTTCTCTCGACAGCGTCCCTTTAAACCCCTTAAGGTGGGCTCTGTCTCCCTGCCCAGCAGGAAGCCTAGAAGGGGAGTAAGAACAGTAAGTGGGCTGTGGTGGTTGCCCTGGGGTGGTGTCCCCTGCACGTGGCAGTCACACACTCGGGGCTTGCTGACACGCTCCACGTGCTGTCCCCACGATGGCAGAGAGACACTCACACTGCACGGATCATCACTGGCCTCCCTGGTTTGCCTGGGGGCAACAGCCAGGGTGCAAGCAGCTTGTCACAAGGGTCTGACTCTCGGGGACTGTCCCCAGGGTGGTTTATAGTCCCTGGCCAAGATGTTTTCGTGGTGTTGTAGGGCCTGTGGGCAAGCTGCTGTCCCCTTGGCTCACCCCAAAGCTTCCTTGCACTTGTCTCATCCCCTTGGCAGTTTGGTGTGGGCACGTGGTGGTGTGGTTTCCAGCCCGGTTCTGGGATGTAGAGGGAGACAGAGAAGCACAGCTGGAGCAGGTCTGGCATTCAGGAACACTGGCTGCAACGGGCTGGTTTTGCTTTTATAGGAACAGGAAGGATGGAGCTTGTCTTGCCTGGGGACTCTCCGAGATGCTGTGACAAGAATGCTGTGCTGGGGGCAGCATGAATGGCAATTGTGGGGGACCAGGAGCTGGGAAAGGGAAAGGTGAGGGGGGGCCCAGGCCAGGAAGGCTCTGCTGGTGCCCTCTTTGTGTACTCCCTTGTCCATATGAAGGAGGCTGCAGTTTTCTTTTGCTCAAGCTGGCCAAGATGCTTGGTCTTACAAGGAACAGGGCTTTGGTGGGCTTGTCAGGTCTGGAGAAAACACGAGGCTGGGTTCAGGTAACGAGGCTCTTGCAATTTCGGCATGACCTGGCTCTCTGCGAGCCTCATCCAGCAACCAGCAGTGCTCCTGGGTGGTGTGAGTGTCCCAGAAAAGAGGTGTCTCTTAAGGTTGTTGGGAAGCTCAGTAACTTGTAGTGAGGGTGTTGTAGCCATTGGCTGAGAAATCCTCCTCCTCCAGTCTCTGAGCTGGGCCATGGAACCTGAGCTTTCACCACAGCAGCCCTGTTTATGCTGCAGCCTCTGAGTCCACAAAATCCTTATGACTAGGGGGGTTTTTGGAGTTAAACCAGTGTTGGTTTAATGGCTCTGCAAGGGTCCCTGTGCTGGCAGCTTCATGAGTTACAGGGGAAATGGGAACTGGTGTGGTTTTCCCTCCTCCCTTACGGGTTCAGTGGCTCTGTGATCCCTTTCCTGCCCTTTAGCAGAGGTGACTGTGCAGGGAGCCAGCAGGAGCAGCTGAGAGGACACGGGAGAAGTGGCAGTGGTGTAGGCTCTGAGAACCATCACTCAGCTGGGGCACACATTCTCCCCTCCTTCAGCTCTGCCTCGGGGACACTGGTGGTGCTGTGAAACAGCTGCAGGTTCCATGGCTGGAAGCACAAGTGGGGTGTTCATTGAGCTGGAAGGGTCTCTGAACCACTGGGGGAGCTTTTAGGACAGGAAGTCCAATTGTATTTTGTAGCAGCTTTTTAGGAACCTGCTTTCTCACCCTCCTTGCTCACCTCTTGAAAGTACATCAGGGGGCTGCCCAGCCACGACCCAGCTTGCTGGGATGCCCAGTCTCAGGCACTGCTCTGGAAACTTGCCTGGAGCATCAGCAGCCTGGCTATTGCAGGGGAAGGAGCTGAGGTGCTGTGGGATGGGCTGCCTGGGAGGGCAGGGCTGGGCCTCCCTTTTCCAGGGGGGCTCCAGCCTGGTGATGTTTTCCCAACATGCCCTCTCCTTCTCGCCTGCAGAGCTCTGACAACATCCCTCCAGGCTACGAGCCCATTTCCCTGCTGGAAGCACTGAATGGCCTGCGCTCTGTGTCCCCCTCCATCCCCTCTGCTCCTCTGTATGAGGAAATCAGCTACTCGGGGGTGGTGGATGGGATCCCCCCCGCCAGCCGCCCGCTCGTGGCCATGGACAGAGCCCTGGAGAGCGGCCACCAAAAGGGCAAGCGGAGCAAGTCTCCAGACAGGTCAGCATGGGCACAGGGGACACTCCTTGGGACCCCTGGGAGCCAGGAGAGGGCTTTGGCTCATCCCCTCCCTGCTAACTCAGAGTTCTGGGAGGCCAGCAGGTGCTCATGGCAGGGAACTGGGACATTGTCCCTGTGTTCAGCCTGAGCTTGCAGCTTGTGTCTCCTAAAGGCTGGCTGTGCCACCAGAAGAAAGAGGATTTTCAACAATCATAGAATGGTTTGGGTTGGAAGTGGTCTTCAACCTCATCTCATTCCACCCCCTGCCAGGGGCAGGGACACCTTCCACCAGCCCAGATTGGTCCAAGCCCTGTCCAACCTGGCCTTGGACACACCCAAGGATCCCAGGGCAGCCACAGCTTCTCTGGGCAAGCTGTGCCATGGCCTGCCCACCCCCCCCCAGGGAAGACTATGGATGGAAATATCTCCTTCCCAATGCACTTAGTCCCTCAATTTGCATTTGACATCCAAACCTTGTTGGATTTCAGCTTCCCATGAAGCTCCCCAGGGGCAAGAGAATGGGGAGAGAAGTGGCCTGAATTTCAGAGCACCAGAAGCTGAGCTGAGGTCCTGTGGTTGTTGTCTGAAGGCTCCCCTGTGATGGAGGGTGTAGGTGTGGGTGCAGGTCCACACAGGTGGGATCAACCTGGGTTTGTTCCTGGCGCTCCCCACTGTGCTCCAGCCCAAATTTCCCCCTGGAAAGGGAGCCCTGGAGGTGTGAGGAGCAGCATGGGATCTGGGCCTCTTGCTCTCCTCTGCAAGGGCAGATTTGTCCAAGCTGTGTTGCTGTGCCAAAGGTTTGGCTCTCCCACTCTGCTGCTGCTCCCCGTGGAGCCGATACAGGAACTGGGCAGTTCAGCTCCACAGTCTGAACTCTTTCTCCCGCGGGTTGGCTTGTGCTGCCCCAAATCCTCCAGGGTTTTGCAGTGCTGGCAGCTCCCTGCAAATGGAGTTTCTCTTGCCACAGCACACTACGGTCCCCCTCGTCCCCCATCCACGAGGAGGATGAGGAGAAGCTCTCCGAGGACTCGGACTCGCCGCCGGCGCTGAGTGGGGGTGAGCTCATCCTGAGGGAGACCAGCTCTCCAGAGGTGAGTGTCTGCTCTTCTGGGGAGCTGCTCCCAGCCAGAGCTCTTCTGGGGGGGCTTGTGGGACAGGGGAGGTGCCTCAAGAAGGGTCATTGCCCTGAGCCAGGAGTCTCAGCTGGTTTATGTACCCCAAGGGCTCTGTGGGGGAGGCTGTAGCCACTCCCTGTGCCCCTGACACCTCTTTGGGAGCAGGGGGGTTGGAAACCCACTCAGCTGGAGCTGTGTCAGAGCTGACCTTCCCCGGAGTGCTGGGGCAGTGTTTGAGCTGGGCCTTGCTGGGCTGTCATCCCCCTCCATCCCAGCCTGTGGTGCCACAGGGTTGGGGGTGGCTCCTTGCTCCTGCCCTGGAACAAATCCTGGCCTCGAGGGCAGCTCCTTATGGAAAGCCAGAGTAGGAGAAGAGCACAGCAAAGGCTCCAGCTGCAGAAATAACCTGTGCTGTCCCTCCTTACAGAGCGTGGCGGGGGAAGAGCTGGAGGAGGCCTCGCCTGTGCAGCAGGGTAAGTGTGTGCCTGGACCTTGGCTGTTGTGGTGGGATGGGGACAATTAGAGAATGAACAAATGAGAGCTCAGAAACATCCAGCACCCAAAGTCCATCCCTGAGCCTCTGTGCTTCACCTGGGAAAGGTGCTGGGGTCTTTTCTGGGAAGTGTAGGAGGAAAAGCCACAGATCTCCCTGGTTTATTTGTCAAGCACCTCACCTTGCTCTAAGCTCTACGCAAGCAGATCCTTCCATGCCATGGACTGTTCCCTTGCCCCACTGGGCACAGGGCTGGGCACACAGGATGTGCCCCATGTATTTGGGATGGGTCTCTGATGCTCAGTCAGCACCCAGAGGGTGGGAGAGGAGTGCTGGGCACATTTTGGGCCACGAGCCTGCGTGTGAAGGGGTGAGCTGAGCCAGTGTGCCCTCAGCGGGGCTGGGGGGGCCCGGGGAGCTCCGTGCCGTGGCAGGTGTGCCCCCGTGGGGGCTGTGAGCCGTGCTGGGGGCTGAGGGGCTGTGCTGGGGCTGGTTGCAGGCGGTGCCCACCCGCCCTCGGTGGAGGACGTGCTGCAGGACGGCGGCTGCGGGGAGAGCCGGAGCCTGGCGCGGGCCGACAGCGACCCACCCGTGGACGTGTTCCTGCCAGGTATGGGCCGTGCCACCGGGGGGCTTGGGGAGGGCGTGCAGCCCCCCAGCTGCAGCCGTGGGCTGGCACAGGACAGGCCTGCCCGCAGCACAGGGCCAGGGGGGCTGGCACAGCTTGGCCCCCCTTGTCTCTCCTCCTCCATCACCCTTGTGTGTCTCTGTCCTTCCCCTCCTTCCTCCTCTCTGATCTGCTGCCACTCCGTGGCAGTTTCATGTGGCAGAGGCCTCCTGGTGCGCTCCCAAAGGTGCTCCTGCTCTTGGGCAGGGGAGGGGAGGCACCTGGGGCAGTGTCTGTGGGGCTGGGGCAGTGTTGGCACGGCAGGGAGGGTCCCACGGGTCCCTGTGCTGTCCTCACCTCTGACTGTTGTCGTTGCAGCCTGTTTCCTTCCGTAGAGTCGCAGTCTGTTCTGAGTTACCTCTCTAATGTCTCCTTCCCTCTCTGTCTGCCTTCCTCCCTCCTGTCTCGGGCAGCACTGGGTCCTGATTCCTGCTCTGTTGGTATAGAGGAGTAACCTGGTACGTCTTCTCGTTCTTCTTTACTGTTGTGTGGGGCAGCATGACCCCTCCTGGGAGTGCTGGCAGAGGGAGAGAGCAGGAATGGGGCTCAGAACCCCTCCTGGGAGTGCTGGCAGAGGGAGAGAGCAGGAATGGGGCTCAGAACCCCTCCTGGGAGTGCTGGCAGAGGGAGAGAGTGGGAATGGGGCTCATCCTGGCCACGGGGGCAGGGAAGGAGGGGGCAGCAAACCAGCCAGGCTGCACTGCTGCCTCTGTCCTGGCTCCCTTGCCCCCCCTGGCACCACCAGCACCCCTGAGTGGCAGGAGCCCCGTCCCCACTGGGCATGGGCTCTGCTGCCGTGCCATGGGGGCGCTGTGGACACCCAGGCTGGTGGCAGGTGGTGCGTTGTCCCCTTAGTGTCCCCGTAGTGTCCCGTGTCCCACCCCCGATGCTGAACCTGGCGATGGAGCCCTTGGCTCCAGCCGTGGTCACTCCCGGGCAGGAGGGGATGGCCGAGCCCCCTGCCAGGCACTCCCTCCGCCCCCAGGGGTCCCATTTCCGAGGCTGAGCCCCCTTTCTCCCCTCCCAGGCTCATCCGACTTCACCAAGACGCTCCCCGTCCGCGGCACCGGCAGCCCCACCACGCAGCCCCTTCTCTTCG
>VXBX01006776.1:82959-103212 GCA_013400415.1 Scytalopus superciliaris | reverse complement strand
GCTGGGCTTTCCCGGGGGGTTCGTGGATCGCCGTTACTGGTCCCTGGAGGACGGTCTGAATCGGGTGCTGGGCTTGGGTTTGGGCTGTGTGCGCCTGACGGAAGCTGACTATCTGTGCTCGCACCTGACAGAGGGGCCACATCGCGTGGTCGCGCACTTCTACGCCAGGCAGCTCACCCTGGAGGAGCTGCACACCATCGAGATCAGCGCGGTGCATTCCCGAGACCACGGGATGGAGGTGGGACACCCGGGAGGGGGGGGCGAGCTCTCAGTTAGCGCAGGGAAGGCGCCGCCTCCCCCCTGGGTCCGCCGGGCTGCCCTGGCCAGCCCGGCCGGGGAATGCACCGCAGGTAGCGCTGCCGGCGGCTGGTGCCCGCACCGCCCGTGGCATCGGCGTTAGGAGCTGGCCGGGCCCCGCAGCGTAGGGAGCTCCAGCTCCGGCCTTTCCCGGCGTCCGCCCGCGCAGGGACGAGCCCGCGTACCCGCCCGGCCCAGGGATGTGGCCGAGGGCCCCGTTTGCAGCCGTGGGGGGCGCGGGGAGGATCCCCCCCTGCCCCGGGCCGAGTGCCCCGGACCGGACCGTGACCGCGGTGTGGTGATGTCGCTGTGAGCCGAGTCCTCCCCGGCCCGCACGGAGGGTCGTGCGGGAGGCGCCGAGTGCGGCTGGTGCCCCCGGGCAGAGTGAGAGCCAGGGCCTCCCCCGCGCCCACCGGGCGCCGGCAGCCGCGTGAGCAGAGCCAGCGGGCGCTGGGTTGTGGCCTGGTTGGAGGGGGACACGGGGGTCAGCCGTGGTGGCCGCACGCAGGGCAGGGGCTGGAGGGGCAGGCGGGACTCCCCGTAGTGGCCGGGGGCAGCGGGATCCCCCCCAAAGGGGCAGGAGGGGGAGCGGAGCCGGGGCTGGGCCGGCGGGGCTGGGCAGGGAGAGCAGGGATGCGGGACGGCTCGGGAAGGAAAGGGGCAGCACAGGGGCTGGAGCCGGGCTGAGGGCAGGGAAGGGCAGGGGCCNNNGGGGGCTGGTGCTGCCGCAGCCCTGCTGAGCCGTGCCCTGTGCTGTTGCAGGTGATGGGCATGGTCCGCGTGCCCCTCTACACCCAGAAGGACCGCATGGGCGGGCTGCCCAACTTCCTGGCCAACTCCTTCGTTGGGACCGCCAAGTTCCAGCTGCTGTTCGCCCTCAAGATCCTGAACATGGTGCCGGAGGAGAAGCTGGCCGAGGCGGTGGCTGCCACGCAGAAGCCCAAGAAGGCGGCCATCGACCAGGCAGGAGGGGCGGCGGGACACCTGCACGGCCACAAGGCGGGCAACGAGCTGGCCAAAGCGGGCAACGAGCTGTCCGAGCGGGCAGAGCACCCGGGCGCGGCGCAGGTGGGGGCCGAGCAGCTGGTGGGGCTGGAGGGCCAGGCCCTGGCGGAGCAGCTGGCGGGGGCCGAGGCGCTGGAGCAGCCGGCGGGGCTGGGGGCCGACGCCGTGGCCGAGCACGCGGTGGGCGAGGCCATGGAGTGACCCCCCTGCGTGCGCTCCGTCGACAGGGGGTGAGCCAAGAGACTTCTAACTTTCCGCCCCGTGGTTGGCTGAGGGGGCTGCCCAGGCGCCCCCGCTGCCCAGCCGGGAGGGGCCGGGTTTGTCTGAAGCAGGGAAAAGCGATTTTATTTTTATGGCCATTAAACTCTTAGCGAGCTTCCCAGATCAACCTGCACAGCCCCTGCAGGGAGTTCATGTGCTTACGTGAGGGCGCCGGAGCCTTAGAATTACGCTTTGATTTCAGGGACGCACTGCTGCTGTCAGGTCCCCTTTTCATTTTTAAGGAACAAAACATCCAATTTTTTAAATGCCCCCCGTGTTGCCTTGGCTGTGTTGGCAAAGGGCACAGCTGGGGACGGGGCTGCAGGTCAGGCACCTCTGCCCACGTCAGTGCCCAGGCTCCCGCTCGGGGTGCCGGTGCTGCGGGGCAGCTCTGCCATGAATTCCCTCTGGGGCGTTAGGGATGCTCGTGTGAGTCCCTACTTGGAGATCTGTGGGAGCAGGAAAGTGGAATAAATGGCTTTGCTGAAAGTTTAGCAGTTGGGATTGTTCTTGAAGGCTGATGCAGAGCCTGTGGGACCCAAAGCTGGGAGTGCAGGGCGGGAGGGGCACGGCTCCCACATGGATTGTGCCAGGCCAGAGGCAAAGGACAGGGCCAGGGCTGCTGGTGGAAGCCCCCTGGGGCAGGGGGGGCATGGGCTGGCTCAGCTGCTGTGGTTTTGGGTTACTCCAGACTCGTATGTGCACCCCAGGGCTCCAGGAACGGCCTGGGAGCACCTACAGATGCCAGAGCACTTCTGGGCACTGGCTGTGCCTGAGGGGTCTTGGCCCTGGCTGAAATGTGGGGCAGCCAGCAAGGAGCCCCAGGCTCTGTGGCAGGAGGAAAAACCCTCCACCCTCCCTGCAGGCTCAGTGGAAGGGCAGGCTCAGTGCTGGAGGAGCTGCTCCCAGTTCCCCCTCTGCCTGCTCCGAGCTCATCCCTGGCTTGGGGTGGCACCAACTCCCCCAGGGCCCCCCCCAAAGTCCTGGTGAAGAGGGTGTGTGGTCACCCCACAGCAGGCAGAGCACAAGGCTGGGGCTGGAGGCAGGATCCTGTGCAGGGACACACAACTCACAAAAGAGGTTTGGTTTAATTGAAGACATTTAGCGAGAGGCTCTTCAATAAATAAGGGGCTGGACGTGGGGACAGGGCTGGTGCCTCGGGACAGGGTGGCAGGAGGACACAGAGCAGTCACAGCTCCCCTCGGGATGTGCTCCAGTGCTGCAGCAGCGGAGTGGGATTGTGCAAGGGGAGGACAGAAAACACACACACACACACACACACATACCAGTCCCAGGCACTCAGGAGAGAAAGCTTCATTCTGGTCCAGAGCAAGCAAGTGCTGAGGAAAACCAAGGGCTTGGGCTGCTAAAGAACCTCTAAACTGACAGCTGTGTTTAAGTAAAAAGTGGATAAGCAAAAATACCCCAGACTAAAAAGTGGTCACACAACTGAGGACATTGTGGAACTGAGGCTGGAAGGTGTCACTGTGCCCCTGCCCCATCTGCCCCTGCCAGTGGGGGCAGCTGGGCTGGGAGAGGAGCTCCCTGCCCAGTGCCACTGGCACTGCTGGATGGGAGAGGAACCAGAGACAGATGAGGTGAAAGGGGCCCATTCCGAGGGCATCTTGGGGCTCAGAGGTCTCAAAGGATGGACTTTGCACCAGCATCACCTGAGTTCTCATAAACACATTTTTACCTTGTGTCAGTCATTGAGCTACACACCTCTGAGCTCCAGGAGGACCATCACCACTCACAAGAACCTTGGGCTGCTCCTAAACACTGTCCATGCCAGCTCCTGGGGCTTCCTGCTGTCCAGGCTGGGACTAGTCACACACAGCACCCTCCCCTCCTGCCCCCTCTTACCAATCCCCTCCCACCCTGAGGGCTTAGGCACTGACAGGGCTTCCTATGCCATCCAGGCTGCCAGGTCTTCTAAGACTCAGCTTGACCCAGCGTGTCACCCCCAGGTCCTGCCCAGCCCCTCCCTGAGCTGGCAGTTCCAGCACACCCAGGCCCTGCACCAGATGGAGCTTGGACCCCACTGCTCCAGCCCCACTGGCAAAACGAGAGGGGAACAAGGAACATGGTGCTGAGCAGAGCAAGAGCCTCAGCTGGGGAAGGAGGATTTGCTATGGGAACATAGCAGGGTCCGTGGCCTGGCTGCAGCTCTGGGGCTCCCACAGAGGGATGCTGCTGCCAGGGCACTGCCCAGCACAGCCCATGAGGGGACCCACACCACAGCCCAAAGCACGACAGTGAGCAGCTGGGGGGTCCTCCTCAGCAAGGAAAAGCTGCTGTGATCTGTGCATGGATTCCATCACTCAGGATCCTGCAGGAGCCTGGTGCCAAGGGAGGGCACATGCAGGGAAGGAGAAGGGCAATGGACCAGAGTCTACACCCCCAGCTCCCCTCCACTGCTACATTTCAACTTGGACAAAGGCAGAAAGATCTATACATTATAATACATATATATTTCACTATGAAATAGCAATTTCATTCCCTGCCTTCTACTCGATGCATCCTGAATTCTATGCTTCTTTTTATGTCACTCCAGAGGGCTGGTGGGGCTGGGTAGTTTCTCATGCGAGGCAGTGACTCTCCCTGGAAGTTACCCACAGGAAGCACCTAAACATGATTCTCAGTCCCCCTTTCCCCTCACCCGGCTTCCCTTTCCCCATCCCCAAGGGCACGGCTCTCCCCTGCCAGCTCACGGCTCATCAGTGCACATTCCCGATCCCCCCCCCGCCCCAAGCTGCTGTGGGTGGAGCAGGAGCTGCACTGACCCCCTGGGCATCCCGGGCATGGAAGGAGCAAACCGGAGGCGAGGGAAGCGGCGGGGACAGTGCAACATGCACACGGAGTGGTGACGGACACCTCGCCGGCCCCAGCCCCACGGGGGGTCGGGGCTGAGCCCAAGGGTGAAGCCTCCCACATGTCAGTCCCTGTGGCACAGGGAGTCCCGCCCAGGGGCCGGGCCAGGAGCTGTCATCACTGGAACCAGCGCTGAGCCGGGTGGGTCACATGGAAGGAGGAGCGATCCTAGGAAAAGAAAGAGGGCAGGTGTCTTAGGGAAACCAGGTGTTAATCACGGGTCTCTTGAGATGTGCAATGGCATTGGCAGCAAATGGGCTTCCAGCTCCTGTGCTGGGACACCGAGGGCTCAGTCAGTGAGCTGGGAAAAGGAGAGAGACAGCCTGTTCCACCTGCTGTTGGGCTCTGGGCTCAAGGGACCAAGGCCAGAGCAGGAATCCCGTTCAGAGGAAACCAGCAGGAGCCTGGCCCCTGGCTGGAGGCCGGAGCACAGCCATGCCCAGACCCCCCACAGCAGCAGGATGCTCCTGGCTGCCCCAGGGCAGTGGCTGTGGGGAGGGCAGGGGGCTGTCCCCAGTACCCACCTCCGCTCACATCGTCCGGCTGTACTCGATGCCGCTCTTGGCAGAGATGCCAGACCAGGGCAGGAGGCTGCACAGGAGGCTCTGGGCCTGTCGGTATATCCTCTGGGGGATGGAGCAGGGGCTCAGGCTGGCTAGTGTCGATCCAATGTGCTGTAGGTAGTCAGTGGCCACCAGTCAAGGACAGCAACCTCTCCACTGTAACTTAGTGCTCAGGTGAAATCACTCTGTGCACATGGGAAGCTGCTCTGCTTCTTGCATTGGTTGCCATCACCTGTCTATCAAAAGCAGGTCTGCTCTGCCCTGTAAAACATGGCAGTTTGGGAATGCTGGCTCCAACTTCTGTGGGAAATGCCTCCTCTGAGCAGCTGCCCATGGAAGCTCCTGTGGGGATGGCAATCCATCCGCCTGCCTGGGGAGGTTGGGACACCCGGGAAAGATCAAGTTTCTGGTGACCCGAAACAAATTCCCTCAGTCAGTGTGAGAGCAGCCTGCTGAGATCCAGGCCAGGCCAGGCTCATAGGGGATCCCAGGCCACGGGAAGCAAGGCCAAGGGTTTCTCTGCCAGGCCAATCCTGCACCCCACAAGCCAAAGCTCACCCAGCACTTTGGCCTAACAACAGCATTCGCTATCGCTGGCATCAAACATCCTACACCGGCTTCCTGAACTGCTCCCAGAGGAGCTGGGGGGAGCCTGGGGACACACGGATCACTGTCAAATCCCTCCATCATCACCTTAAACACCTCTGAGCAGCCATCAGGCCCCACACTTTACTGGGCTGCTGTTGCTGGCCCGTGCCCAGCCCGCAGGCAAAGGATATAAGATTGTCCAGGGCGGGTGCCCACCGTTGATGTAGAGGACGTAGGTGAAACCATCTTTGAGGACCCCTCTGATGGAATAGTAATAGGGGAGATAGTGGTGCTGTTTAAAGTCTCTGTTTTCATAGAAGTTTATTGCTGTGTTGTTGGTGGTGAGGACGTGCAGGTAGATGGCTTTGCAGTGGTCCTGGGCAGTCGTGGAGATGTGGTCCTTCAAACTCTCCAGCAACAGTGAGCCTGTGGAAGGGAAGAGCAGCAGGATCACAGTGTGGAGCTGCCTCTCCAGAGACCCTCAGCATGAGGGTTGATGGGGCCCAGCTGAGCCCTCCTGCACCCCTGAGGGCCCCAAATCCCACAGACCCCCTTGATGACTTTAACAAGACCACGCTACATGGTTTTAATATGAACCTCTTCACCTTAAAGACAGAAACCTCTGACTCAATAACCACAAGGATGAGCCAAACATGGGACTTATCATGACAACACTGCCCATCCCCAGCCGAGCAGCTCCTGGCTTTGGGGAAGGTCACTGAGTAATTCCTAATGGTATCACTTCCACCTCATACATTTATTTATTTTGAAGCCATTTAGAACAGCAGCATGTCAAAACAGAGTTTCACAAGCAGGTTATTGCTCTGTGCCTGCTGAACCCAAAATCTAAGAACTGGTGGGATATTAAGACCCCTTCTAAGGAGGAGAGTGGACACACAGCCTCATTCAACCCAGACTTGGTGTAGCCAGCAGGAAAAACCAGAGGAGGGCACAGAGGATGCTCCAGCCCCAAGAGACAAGACCTGGAGGTTCATCCCCACCACCTCAACACGGCGTGATGTACCCAGCAGAACCTGCAGGGGAACTTCTCCCAGCAGGTGTGGTAACAGCAGGCTAAAGGATCAGCCTGACTAACACACACAGTGAGGTGGCTGCTGCTGTTTCACAATCCCCAGGGCCTGCAGAACTTCCAGCAGGATCCATGGGATGTCAGGACAGAAGTCAACAGCACTGATTGCATGGTCATTTGGTACTTAGTGAGGATTTCTATCAGTCAAGCCCAAAGAGACACTGAGAGACATCAACAGGAGAGCAGGTCAATTTAGTTATGAGATATTCCAGTCTTGAAACCTCACAGAAATCCAGCTGCCCTCTGGTTTAAGAATAGCAGAGAACTAGAAACCAAAACCTTTTACTGTCTGCCAGAGAAAAAACCAGGGCTTTAGTGCTCAGCAGCATTCCTGGGGTGAAGAGCCTCCTGCATGAAAGGCATCAGCTTCAAACACCAGCAGAAAAACTCTCAGAAAGAAGACCTCAGAAAAAGCAGCAGCAGCTTCTTTAGGTTGTGTTGCTACAGGTACAAGTTCAAAGTTTTTGAGAGAGCACAGGAACACGCTGTGTAGATGTAATGGATACAGGAAATACTGACTCTGATAGAAAACCCCAGCAAGGTGGAGCTGGGAAAAAAAAAAGGGCTTGGAAATTGAAAGGAGACTTAAAACCATGACAGTTTTACAGCAAATCCCTTTACCACTGTCTCTGAACATCGTTCTGTGCTGCTATTTTCTTCTTTGTATAGGAAATTTCTCTCCAATGGCATTTCAATGCAAGGCTTAAACACAGTGCTCTCTTCAAGGACTCTTTGGTCATTTTCTGCCTCAGGGATAAGGCTGCTGATACCCAGGAGAGAACATCATTCCAAACCCTGCTCCAGGGGGAAGTTCTCACACTTCCAGTCAGTCTCAGCAGCAGGAGTAGTGCGAGTTTTTGGGTTGCTCAGCTGGCCCCTGGGAACAAGATGGACAAAGCCCTGTGCATTTTGGAAGTATTTGCATATTGTGTTGTGCCCACACGAGTAAAAACCTCTCAGAGCACCTGCACTAACACCAGGAAGGGGATGTGGGTGCATCACCTTCCCACCTGCTGGTATCAGTTATGGGCAAGCCTTCCCTGCAGGGATGTGCTGGAGCTCCTTCAGTGGCAAATGACAGCAACAGTTGTCACTCAGCAGCATCTTACCTATTCCATGTTTTCTGAACTCCTTCACCACTCCAAGACTTAGGATGTAAGCAACTTGAGTGTCCACGGGAAAATTGGAAGCTAGGATGTCTCCATCCTGAGTAGAGAGATGACAAGTTATTTAGTAGGATATCCGAGGAGGCACAGGAGAAAGCAAAAATCCTGTCCTGGAACACCTGAAAACAAGGCTAAAGCAGGAGATTTCTCTTCACTGAACAGTCCTTTGGAAAAGAAGTTAAAAAAATCCAAGCATGGTTCCTTTGTGGCTACTGCTACTTTCACATCATCTTCCCAGACAGAGAACACAAACCATGATGTGTCCTGACTACAGACATTATCCGTGGGCTTAGGGACAGAACATACTGGCTTTCTTTAGCAGGAAGGATTCAAAGTGCCAGTTCTGGAGTCACCCATCAGTGTGTAGATCCACCCAGCAGGTCCTTATGGCCTGCAAGCTCCACCTGAGCTCTGTGTCAGCTGGAGATCCCTGTGCTGCTGCAGAGGACAAGGAGCACATTCCTCAAGCCCAACTGTCCAGAGCAGTGGCTGAATAAGCCCTTGGCTTCCAGTTTGGCTGGAACAAGAGCCTTTTGTTAGAGTTGCTGAAGATGCAGCTTCTGATTTGGATGAGCTTTGAGGTGAAGCCAGATAGCTAAAGCAAAGAGACCCGTGCTACTCAGTGCTCTCACTCCCTGTGAATGTCAGGATTACTGTCTAACCACAACAGTGATGGCCTTTCAGGAGTTCTGCACCCTCTGCACTGCCCCTGCTGTTTTTTAGTGATCTTCTCCCACAGTGCTCAGTGACCATCACTTCTCTCCCTCTCTGCTGCACTGTGTTGCCTCTCCTGGCCTCCAAGCTGTGTTATCCCTGGAGCTCAAGCCCTCTGCAGACTGGTTACCTCCCCTCTGGGTCTGACTGTGAAAATGGAGGAGTTTCTGCAGGAAGTCAGCAGAGTGAGTCGCCCAGTGCAGCTGAGGAAGCTCTTAAGCAAGAAAGGAAGAGGTTTGCTCTCCCACAGCCACACACGCCCCAGCCATCAGCCATGCCCAGGGACACTGAACACAGCAGGCAACAGTTACCTGCCTCCTGCACAGGCACTTTGGGATTACACCTGCAGGATCTCATCCCTCAGCTTCCCACTGGGCCAGGACTGTGGCACAAGGCTCATGTGTTCAGACACATCCCCTCCACCCAGACTCCGCTAGCTGGAAACCAGCACGTGCTTCATTCCCAAAATTAATTCAGGATCAAATGTCTGAATGGAGATGGGGATAAAACCCATCCCAAACAGGTCCCACCCCTCTGTAACCACGGCAAGAGGTGGCTTATGTCACCCTGGAGCCCAGGGTAGGGACGTACCTCCTTGTGCACCTTCGTCCTGCTTTTGATCTCTGCCACTATCATGCCCACGATGGAGCCTCTGTAGGTGGCTGCGAGGGAAAAGAACTTCTTGTTGGAAGTGATATCTCGGTACCATGAGTCAGGGTACCTGGCAGGGAACAAACAACAGCCATGTTTGGAGATGCAAAGCCCCAGCTGCTGAGATGCTGCTCAGCTGGAAGCAGCTGCTGCACCCCCTTTGGTACCGGGGGTTCTTTTGACGCCATCATGTAATGGCCTCCTTGCCTTGCTAAGAGAACCACATTTTCATTTTACATTCCCTGCCCAGAGCTTTCAATTCCAACTTTAGCAAGTTATTTTTAAATGCAAGATCCATCTGCCCTCATCTAAAACCGTAAGGATCTCATTAATTTGATACACGTGTAAAAAAAATGCTGCATATTGGAACCAAAAAAAAAAAAGTCACATCACCAGCCTCCAATTCTCCTCCTCCTTCTGCAGATACTAAAGGGAGACTCGTGTACTCATTTATTTCAAAATGAGAGTTTGGCCTTGCATTTAAAAGAAATCTACAAACTCAAAATATTATGAATGCTTTTGCTGATTTGTTACGTTTTACACAACCTTAATTATAATCTGCTAAAATCGTCTATAAGGCTTCTCAGTGAAGCTAAAGAAGCCTACAGCTGTGGTTTCCTGGGATGCTTTAGGCCAGAAGTCTGTCACTGTCCCCCAGGAAAGCTCCTCACTCCTGTGCTGCTTTTGCAGTCATGGGCATTTACCAAATGGGGGCCTGGGGAACTGAGATCAGCTTTAAGCCAGACCTTTGGGAGCAATAGTGGTCCCAAGTGCACAGGGGAGTGCTGCTCATTTCCCCTGGGACATTCAGAAGGACAGTCCCTCAGGGACAAGCTGCTCCAAGCTGGTTTGCTTTGGCTCTGAGGGTGTTTTCTCAGCACACGCTCCAGGACACAACCTCCTTCCACGAGCAAGGGACGCTGCCCTTTATCCTGGAGGTGTGCTCCTTTCCCCACTTCCATTCACAGCTGTTCCACCCCCTTTAATCACAAAGCCCATTTTCCTGCCCAAATCCCCACACAGGAACTTTCTGCTGCCTTCAGGGCCCTCCAGGACAGGCAGCAGGGGGGCTGTTACAGCGACACCACCACGGCGCGCAGGCGGCCCCGAACCCGCCGCTGCCCTGGCAGCAGCCCAGGTGGCTGCAGAGCCTTTGGAGTCAGCTCCAAAGTGGAGCAGTGCAGGCTCACCCCCTCAGGTTTGGATCCCCCCCCCAGGCAGTGACGTACTCGATCGGGAACCAGTCTCCACAGAGCTGCTTCACCGTGTCTATGTCATCGTGGCACAGCAGGCGCAGGTTCACGTCGGTCAGTGCAGTCGGGGGCACCTCCTCTGTCATTCACGCCTGCAGGGACAGGAGGTGTGTGAGCAGTGATGGAGCACAGGGTCTCACACCCACCCTCCAGCACCACGGGGGGCTTGGTATGGACAAAGATGGTTTTTTTCCCCCCAGCAAAACGAGTTTTTGAGAGATGAAGCAAAGCACGGCGATGTTACCCCCAGAAATAAAGTGGTGTCACCCACAGGATAAGCCCAGCTCCCTGCCCAGCCTAACTCAGCCCAACCCAGCCCTGGATCCGTGCACATCCCACTCCCTGGGAGCACAGTCTGGCGTGCACGTGGCCACAACCCCGTCCAAAAAGAGCTGCATTAAACAAGCCAGCTATGTGCCAAGTGTACCTTATGTTGCACGGAGCTCTTCAAATGCCTGACAAGGACCAATATTTTGTTAAAGCAAAACTGAACAAACAGCTTGAAAAGGAAGCACTGCTAGAAGAGCATTTAGGAAGTCCTTTTGCACGACCCTGCCCATCTCCAGTGAGCACAAACGGAGAGGATTTCAACTCTTTAAAATGTTCACTCTGTTTAACCTGTGCTGGTGAAGTGAGATGTGGTTTCACTTCCCCTCAGCTCCTGGAGTCAGTTCCCTCCTCTCTCTCGCTCCAGCCCTCCCAGTCCCAGATCAAAGAAAAAGACCAGGATGCAAAGGAAAAACAGCCAAACCCACCACCCTTAATCCAAGCAGATTACTTAAAATTTCTACTTTCTTTTCCCGGTTTTAAGAGTCTCAAATCTTGGTTGCAGAATAGTGAGTTGCAAGGGGAAAGCAGCACACAGCAGTGCTTGTCTGTGCCCTCCTGTTGAAAGCAATGCTCGGCTCTGCAGTCATCCTGATTTACAACTCAGAGCTTGAGAAGGGACAGATTTAAACACATTTACCCACCGGACTGGATGTGCCATTTGAGCAGCTTCAACACAAAAACGGTAACCAGCAAAGTTACATTTGCCAGTTGGCAATTTTGAGTTGCCAAACTTAAAATCTGGCAATTAATTGGAAGATATTAAACCTACTTTGCCAAGATACAGTTGCTCTGTGACTGGCAAAGAAGCCCAAAAGGAGTAGGCACAGCAGTGAACCCCATTTGATGTGTTTTGACAGCACACAGTTGTGTGTGATCGCTCTCCTAAAAATACTGAAACACCTCCTTTCCACTGCACCCCTAAGAAAAAAAAGTAGTTCAACCACAAAACCCACATTCTGTCACCAAATTGCTCTTTTTAAGGTACATAAACCAGATTTTCTTCTGCAGTTCCACTGGATGAGAGGGTAGAGAGCAACCCCCAGTTAACACAACGGGATGATATTCAGAGAGCAGGGAGTCCCTGGATGTCAGGATCCTTGGAATTCAACATCAGTGCTGAGAGAGCTCCAACAGCTCTTGGAAAAGATGAAATGGGGTGGGTTTCTTGAAGCAAGGCATCCCTCCCAGACACAGCCATCCTCCCAGTGCCTGCTCCTACGTATTTCCTGGAGAAAAGGACCCATGTACCCGATGTGGATCACTTGTCCTTCTCCAAAGAACTCCTTAAAAAGAATCACAGCTATTTTCCAGCACGGTTCACACTCAGTCCAGCTGCCAGTTTCAAAACAACTCAAGGACCTACAAAACCAGCACTCCTGGCTACCTTTAAAGCTCATTTTACACTGCCAGAATGGGCCCAAGCCCTCCGAGGCTGCTCTTGGAACCTGTACCCTGTCATGGCAGTGCACACACCCTCCCCCAGCTCCTGGTGACCTTTTAAGAAGCCTCAGCTTTACCTCGTGGGACCCTGAAGGAAGGAAGGGCATGTTCAGTGGCTGTGGTTGGTCTGACCCACACCACTGCTGCTCGATGGTGTGGACCCCCAGTCCCACCCTCTCACCCTTCCCATCCTTGCCCCAGACCCTTTGCTGAGCCATTTCAGAGTGCTGACACATCACAGGATCGCTTTCCCTGTCAAGTTTTGATGCTCCTGTAAGGCAACACCCCTTCTCAGTCAATACTCTCAGCATTAGTAAATCAGAGAGGAATGAAACCACCATGCCCAGAGCCATTATTTTTCCTAATGAGTACAAAAGGCAGGGCCTAGGAGCAGAGTTAGCCAGCAGCCCCTGCACAGCCAGCACAGGACACATTCCTGTGAGGATTAGGCCATGTGTATCTAACACTACACTCTCAAAGAGCTGGGCAAGCATTACACATTATCCTGGAGCTGAAGCCAGCCTTAAAAAAGTAATCCATGACCGTTTTGTTGAACAGGGTAATTCCCCTCCCCTCAAATTCAGACCCCCAGGACGGGTTGTGTTTGCAGGGACTCATTTCATCCACCTTTATGTGACCCAGTCTGGATGTTCCAGCACAACTAAAGAACACTCAGGACACTGCCTGGCACTGTGTCCTGCCACTGGGTTTTAGGGGAGCAGAGCTGTCCCCCTTCCTCCCTGGCCAGGCATTGCTGTGACCAAGAGAGAAGAAATCCCAGACAAACCAATTCCCTTCACACCCAGCTTCTGGCTCATCATGCTGGGCAAACACCCAGCACCAGGTCCTGCCCCTGGGCACAAAGTCCTGAACAAAACCCTCAGCCAGCACAGGAGCCAGAGCATCACTTTTACAGAGTTTTAGAGGACAAAATATACATTTGGAAGCACAAATAAATAACAAAAAAACCACCCCAGTATCAGTGTAAAATACAGCCCTAGGGCCTGGTGAAAATTAAAAGTGTTTTTAGTGGTTTCAAGGCAGCAACACCGACAATATGGGTTCTGAGCTTTGAGACCAAGTGTGGCTGCTGTGGACCCAAATGCAGCCTCCAGGAACCATGTGGTGCACTGAAGAAGGCCCACAGGCATTCTGGAAAAGCCAAAGTGAAGTTCTCTTACTCCTTTGGATATCTTTTCCTCAGGTGTCAGCCCTTTGTTCACATGATGGGCCTGGTCTGGGAGGTGATTTAACATCACCCACTGCCTCTGCTCCCAGGGGGGCACAGTGACCTCACCCTGCTGCCAAAACGGGAAACACTCCCTCGTGGGGATTATAAACAACCCAACACCTCGTATTTTATGCAACATTTCGTGCCTGTGAAGGGATTGTGCAGTTAAATAGTTGAAAAAAAAACCTCTGAGGACACCCTTTTCCAAAACACTGCAGTCAGTACTGAGCATTTAATTCCCTTTGCTACCTAAAAGCTGCAGATACTAACACACAACAAATTGATCTCAAAAAGACAGGAAAGCACAAAGGTTTTGAGCATTTCTACTGCCCTTCTGCCTTGCTCTGTTGAAACAAATTTTACAAAATATCCTGGCCTTAGGTGTATGGGTAGCCCAGAGGAACCTGCTGAATTCTTATGACAAATATTGAGCAGTAATGGAAGCTGGATGAACAGAAATAGCAAACATCAGCCAACTTGACATGTAATTTTAAATTAAAGCACGTTGTAAGTCTTAAACTCACCCATTAAAAACAATCAACAAGCTAAGCTCTGGCTTTGATGAGCTAAAGGGACAGCATTTCACAGGTCTGTGTAAAAGGCAGCAAGCCTTTGGCTCCCAGCACTGGGCCCAAGCCATGGCCAGGGCTCCAGGAATGATTTATCCCTGTTCACTGAGCACAGTGAGCTGGGTACAGGCACTGACACGTTTCTGCCAGCAGCACTTCCAGCCAGGTCTCATTTTCAGCCGGGTGCAGGGACAGTTTCTTTACTTCACAGCTAACAAACCTCAACTCGGGCTTTTCTCGAGAGCAGGAAGTTTTCTTTCCCTCTTAGAGTTTCTTGCATTCCAAAATAAAAACCTCCAGCAGTCCCCATTTCTAGAGAAACAGACAGCCTCTTAATCCATGCAGGATAAAGCCTGATGCTCACTAGAATTTGGCAGGCAGCTGCTTAAAAGGGTTTGAAAACCTCTCGAGCACGTCCATACCCACAAAAACGTGGCCAAGTGGTTCTACAAGTTAAAGTTTCCCTTGTTTAGCACTGTTAGACATGTTTTAACAACACTTCTGCCCTGTGCAGCCTGTAAAAAATGAGTGAGACAAGGAACTGTCATAAGACACAGGTTTAATTAATTTTTATTTGGATTTCAGCTTCCATCTGGATAAAGTGATGAAACTGCCAAATAAAAATTCTATTGTTTAGCAGGAAATATCACAGAATTTCCTGACAGAATAAAAGCCAGGTAATCTAAGATGAAAGTTAAACAGATAGTAACTAGGGTTGTTTACATATATATAACTCAAAATAGGGGATGTACTGGCCTCAAGTTCAGTGCTCACACAAAAAAACCAGTGGAAGAGAATATTTTTCTTCACTTGCAGAAACAAAGATAAGACTGAAAGTCATCAAAACCTACTTTGCTTAACAGCTAACTGAGATCAATGAACAGAAAGAAGCAAACCTGCAAGAAGGAGTAAAGCCCTGGCAAGCTGTGGGTGTCTGTAAAGTGATCCCAGAATCCCAGGCACCTCCAGCATGGAACTGTGGATCCTCACGGGGGTGAAGATTTTTCACCTTCTGGAATTCAAAGCATTTACTTCGAGCACGCTCCTGCTGGATTGCTGAGGATTAACTGCTGTTGTTGCCACGGGAGGGAAAGATTAGGTTTCTGCAGGCAGGCTCCCAATCCACACTGCACACAGGCCATTCCAGAGGAATCCCAGAGACACCGGACAACCTGCAGGGTTGGACATGAGCTGGCCCTTCCCTGCCTGTCTGTGCCAGCACTGCAGCCATGGCCATGCCACAGTAGCTGTTTTATTTCACAGACAGTCCCTGCAGGATGTGTACACACACACACACAGAGCTCACCAGAGGTACTGCTCCAGTGTGGCTCCCAAATCCTTGTCTGCGACTCCCACGTGGACAGTCCCCGAATCCCAAGCAAGGCAAGATTTCCAGGAAACAAATTTTAATGTCACCTGCCATCCTCTCTCACTTGTAAATAAAAAGGATCACACAAAGCCCTGAGAGAATCTGAAATGCAGGGCCTTAGCTGTGACTGAACAGCACGGTACCCAAACCAGCCACACACTCTGCTATTGCCTGGGGACTGTCACTTCCAGGATGCCAGCAGGAGTTTTCACAGCTGTAAGTCTCCCTGCCCTGTGCCATCTGGCTCTGGGGATTTGGTTTACATTAAACCATTCAATCTGAACCAGTCTAATTCCACAAAGCACTGAAGATTTCCCTGCTGCATTTCATTTTTAGCTTACTGTGTTTTTAGGTTACTGGTCTCGCGGGGAATGTTCTACACAGACACCCCTGTCACCAAGCTCCTTTCATTTCATACAATGAAACTGCCACTGGATTTGAAAACATCATGAATTCATTACTAAAAATCTCTCAAAGAGGCACTTCCAGGACTTAGGACAACATTATTAAAGCAACAGAAGCCAAATTTTTAAAGATATATAAATACTTGACTTGACAGTTCCAAGGTACTACTTCAAATATGGTCATAGAAAAGAAAACATTATGTTGGAAAGATCTTTTGGGGTTTAACTCGACTGGGATCAGGTTGCTCAGGCCCACATAATGCCAGTGAGGAGCAGATCTCTCCACCCTGCTTGGGATCTGACAAGTTCCTTTGGATCTAAAGGTGCAACTGGGGTGTTAAACTGGAAGTTGGGGTGTTCACGTGCTGCCTACACCAACACCCCCTGTGCTATCACCTGCAGGTGATTTGTCACACTCTGTTTATCCCATTTGATGCTCCTGCTCCTTCGAGGAATCCCACAGGGGTTCATCTGGGACAGGCAGCACACAAACCCCAGCAGACAGTTCTCCTCATTCCCAGTGTGTTATGGAAATCAGTGGGGCTTGGAGTTCAGAGTCATAAACAGAAGAGTGATGGTTTCCCCTCTACCCCTGCCCCTTCATCACATCCCCTGGGAGTGCTGCCCAGAACTGCCATTGCTTAATTCCCTGCACTGGCAGAAGGGGATGCTTGGAATGAGTGAGATTCTTAATGAGAAATCTAGGACAAAATTACTGATTCTGTGCCTTGGTCTGAAAATAACATAGTAACATGGCTGGGAGCAGGTCTGATGCTAATTATGTGATATTACAACAATCCATGACACTTCTTGACCCATAATTTTATGTTGTTTCCACCAGAATTACAAGCACTGAACCTGTCATGGACTCTGGGTCACTCAGGGACATGCACTTGGAGCTCCTCATTATTTAAATTCCTTCAGCAGGAGCTTCCTTCTGTGCAAGAAAACTGCCCTCCTCAACCACCTGCCCCTGCACAGCCTCCCGGGCTGTCACACCTTGAAGATCACCCTGCTAAATCGGAACCTCACCTGACACCAAACAAGTCAATTTGATCTCCAACCAACAGCTAGAAGAGCTTGGCTGGAGCACACTGGGCTCTGCCAGCCAGGAGGGCAGCACTGCCACACACACAGCCCCAGGAAAACCCTCCTGGCATTCAGCCCTGCTCCCAAAGGCTCACCCCACGCTGCTCAGTTTGCAACTCAGCTCTGGAGTTCTGCAAACACGTTTGTGCCTTGTCTCCAGTTCCACACTCCATTCCCTGCTACACCCCCAGCACGGAAAGCCTGAGAGCCAAACACACTGAATCACTGTAATTAATGCTCTGGCCTCCTGCCACGAAGGCTCAGGATTTGAAACAGCCCCTAAAAGGATATTAAGAAGCGAGAAGGTGAAACGTAGTTCTACCTGCACGGCAAGCAGGTGATTTATCCGAAACAAAACCACTTACTGTCAGTGAAATCCTCTGATACTCGTATCCCTGATCCTTTGCCCACTTGGAGTTGGACTTGTCAGGCTCCCAGCAGCAGAAATTAAGTTAATGTTCTGCATGTGAGTTGCTTTCCAGGCTGCTCTTTCACCCTACAGCTCTGGAAACGTTAGTGGAGCTGTGGATTTCACAGGAGCCGGCCCCGGAATGAAGCGTCTCCAAAGCACAGTGCACAAGGCACGGCTTCCTGCTGCCCCAGATACAGCAATTCCTCTAGGGAATGGCAAACAAGAATCTCTAAGAGGGTTTTGCTGTTAAATCTTTTCTTTGCTAAGACGTGGAAGGGAAAATCTGCTTTGTGACAGTGGCACTGTGGGGAGTTCAAACCCAAGGGACACCGGCAACACAAACCAACAGTACCCAAATTCCTCCAGAAAACAACTAAACCCCCTCCCAGTTCTAAATTAGAATAAACAGCCACGCAGAAAATGTATGTAGTGACTGAAGAACCAGCCAGAAATGCAGCCTACAAACCCCAGGAGAGGGGAGTTGGAGGCTGCCTCCATTTCCCACATGCTGTCTTCATTACGGAGCAACAAGCCAGTCCCTCCACCTGCAGCCTCACAGGGAACACCCACAGGGGACTTCTCAGAGGATACTGCAAGCAAGGTGTTTCCAAACAAAATGAACTGTAAGAAAGGTTGGAAAGAACACCCCTTCCCCAGCTGGCAGACAAGCACCCCAAACTCACACCTCTCCAATTTAAAATTCGAGCCAAAATGGCTCCTTTTCCTTTGCTTTCCTTTCTCAGTGATGTTTTCCAGCAAGAGGCACTCGGGTTCAGCTCAAAAACCCCACTGCTGCTGTTTTAAGGCAGCAACATTTCAAATGGATTCTGGCACAGGTGCCTGCTCTGACAGCCACACAGCAAGTTGAAAAGGAGAAATCAAAAACTAAATTAAAAGCTAATGTTGGAAAACCGAGCAGCTCCTGTTCCTACCTTTCTGCAGGGAGAAAAGCGGGTGGGGGGGACACAGCGTGAGACACGAAGCTCTCAGTCTTCTCACAACACTCTGCACTGAAGCAATCAGACACCCTTTGGTTAAAAAAAGAAGCAGGAGGATGGGAACGGTCCTACCCTGAGAATGATTTTGGCTACTGCTTGTGGAAGGCTGCTCAGCTTTCCCTGCTATTACTCTGAACACCTTAAGCCTCACCGGTTCTTTAAAAGCACCTTAAGACATCATTGGAGGGAATTCCTGCCCGTGACCCACGGCTGGCAGAGCCAGGAGGATTTCTGAATCAGCTCTGCCAGCAAGTCCCCGGGTTTGCACCTCTAAGTCCTCAGGTATTTAGCCAGAGTCAGCCCTTGCAGCCACAGGTTCGGCTCCTCCTGCTCACTCCGTAAATTATGCTGGGAGGGGCTGGCGGAGAGGTGGGAAGTAGGAAGGGAGGGATGGCTTTTGGGGTGGCAGGACCAGTTCCCATCATCTGATGGGCTACAAGACCAGCACTGACTCACCGACTGGCAGACTACATTGGCCCAACCACATAACAACCCCCAAAACCCCTCTGTGAAGTAATAAATACTCATAAACACTCCTACACGTAAATAAAGATTATCCTTACTGGGGGAAGGAAACACCAGGCAGGAGAGAACCACCAGACTTCATCAACAAAAATAAATGCACGTGTTCTGCTTAAGGCTCTGAGCTCCCAACTACTCAAGATCATTTTCTGAATTCCACTGGCAGCTCCCACATTGCATCGCAAACAGAGGCCAGCCCAGGTACCTGAAATCAGGGGTGAAGGGGAAATTCAGAACGGCACAGGCTTTGAGAGGCATTGACAGGCCAGCCACCTACCAGATCTGAGTCAATTCGCTTTAAGCACATCCCAAAAACAGCCGAGAGAAACAGCAGCAACTTCAAAGAGCTGAACAAAATACCCAGCACCGTATTCAGAGGTTACTGAATGTTTCTTTACTTACCACCGGGCACAGAAACACTAATTAAAGCAGTTTACGTGAGGAAACAGAACTACCTTTTAACCTGCAAGACGAAACCTTCTACTTTAAAAACCTGGTAACTGTGCTCCTAAAAGAGGTGAGGCCGCTCGGGTTTTATCTTGTAAATGAGTTATAACACACTGGGGCAGAGGCATCAGTTTAGAATTGTCTTTTTTTTTTAATTCAAAGAACCTCACTTTTGAGACTTCTGCTGGAGTTTACTCGTACAGACAACCGGTTTATCCGAGAACACCAGGCACCAGGGCTCCCAAAACGCTCCCAACACGTGCCCTTCAAAAAGGCTTCCGAGGAAACTAAGCTGGGCTAAGGAGAGTCTGTGGCAGATTAAAGAAGTTAATTAAGAGAATTAATTGCGTTAAAAGAAGCCAGCATGAATCCGTAGCGAAAAGAGGAACGGATATGCAAGGAAACCGGCTGATGATCCTTTGGGATGTGGCACAGATATGCGGGATGGTAAAATCCGAAGGTGTTGACAGTTGTACAAAGTTCTCACAGTGCCCAAAGACAGATATATCCGTAAGCCGGCGGATAAAAAAAGGAATGCAGCCTGGAGAAAGGGAAACGCTTCCGATTTGTGCCAACCACCGCGAGGGGGGGGGAAACACATCCAGAGAACACCCTGAAAACATTTGTTGCTCGGCAGCAAAGGGATGACCAAAACAGAGAGAGGGAAAACACGCCTCTAGGGAGCCTGGTGTGAGCCGGGGACAGACATTTAACGCGCGTGTCAGCAAAAAGCCGGCCGCGGGGCCGCGTTCTCAAGGAGGAGCTGCGGTGAGTCCGAAGTTCAGGAGCTCCCCGGGCTCCCCCGGGAGCGGCACGGCCGAACCGGCATAAAACACACAAAAACAGGGCTCAGCCCCAACGCAGCTAACGAAACGGAACGCTCGAAGAGCTCGGGAAGGGCGCCAGGAGCGCACCGCGGCCTAGGGGGCTGCGGAGGGGCGGGGTTGCCATGGCGACCGGCCGGGCCCGTCCCGGGGGCAGCC
>VXBX01006776.1:38972-55380 GCA_013400415.1 Scytalopus superciliaris | reverse complement strand
CTGCCCCCCCTCCCTGCCCTGCCTGTACAGATTGCATCGCCCTGCCTGCACTGCCAGTACTGCCTGTACAGACTACACTACCCACCCTGCCTGCACTGCCCGTACAGACTGTACAGAATGCATTTCCCACCCTGACCGCACCATTCTACCTGCCCTGTTCTGTGGTACCCTGCCCTGCCAGCACCATTCTGCCCGCCCTGCCCTGCCCGTCCCCCCTGCCCAGGGTCCCCTACACACCTTCCCCCACCCCACAGCCGAGCAGCCCCCGCCTGGCCCCTGCCCCGGGAGCTCTGGGCCGGGCCAGCCGCCCCCGCGGAGCGCTGGCCGATGCCAGCGGGGGCTGCAGATCTCATCACGGCGGAGGCTGCCCCGGGGGGGGGCACCACGGGGGCCGGGGCCGGGCCGTGCCACGCAGGCAGAAGGCACTGCAGCATCCCGGCAGGGGGATGGCGGGGATGGCACTGCCCCTGTGCCTGCTGCTGGCTGGCACCCTGCAGGGTGGCCTCACCCACGCCCCGGGACCCCCGGCCCGGCCCGGCCCGCTGCTCCTGCGGCTGCGGCGCCTGGAGGAGCAGGTGGGTGCCCGGGGAGGGGGGGATGCTGTCCAGCCTGTGCCAGGGGGGCACTCGGCATTTTGGGTTTGGGGAGGGATGGGGGTTCACCCCGCCTCATGCCGCTCCCTTGCAGTTTCTCCGTCTCCAGGAGGTGACGCTGAGCCATCTGCAGAGCATCGCCAGCAACTACAACATCTCCTACAACATCGACGGGCGCTTCCAGGCGCTGGCGGAGCAGGCGGAGGCGGCTGTCGCTGCCCGGGCCGCCCTGGGAGCAGAGCTGGCCCGCTTGGCCACCACTGGCCGGAGGCTGCACCGCCGGCTGAAGCGGCTGGAGGGGACAGTGGGTGCCCTGAGCACCGCGGTGGAGGCTGGCACCAAGCCGGACACTGCCCGGAGCCGGGACAGCCACGCCGAGCGGGAGCCACCAGCTCAGCCCGGCCCCAGCACGCCCACCCCTGGGCTCCCAAAGGCGAGGCGGTGGCACCAGCGCCGGCAGGAGGAAGGGCACTGGCTGCCGGCTGATGCCAAGCCTGGTGGGGCACCCCCAGAGCCTGCGGAGAGCCCTGGTGATGCAGCAGCAGGACCGCAGGACACGGTGGTCCCCCAGGAGCAGCTCGCAGCCCCCCAGCACCCACCACAGGGTGGGTACGGCCCCCTCTCCTGCCCCGGCGGTGCCATCCTGCTATTCCCCGACCCCTCCGCCGGGCAGGGGGCTGTGCTGGAGCTGGGGACACACCGGGGGCTGCGGGCGCTGTCGCTCTGCTCCTGGCTAGCCACCGCCGCCCCCCGCCTCGGTGCCCTCCTCTCCTACTCCACCCAGGGTGGGCTCAGCCAGCTGGCCGTGGTTGGCCATGGCGGGGACCACCCCGGCTCCACACGCTTCATCCTCGGGGACGGGGAATTTCGGGCGCTGCCGGTGCTGCCGCTCCTGGATGGCAAGTGGCATCACCTCTGCCTCACCTGGTCCTCCGGACAGGGCAGGTACCGCTTCTACGTGGACAGGAGGCTGCTGGCGGCGGGGTCCGGCTTCCAGCGGGGCTATGAGATTCCCGCTGGGGGCTCGCTGGTGCTGGGAAGGGAGCAGGACCACCCCAGCAGGGACTTGGGCACTGCGGGAGGTTTTGTGGGTCAGCTGGCTGGGTTTGCTGTCTGGAGACGGGCTCTCCTGCCCGGGGAGGTGGCCAGAATGGCGAGCGGGCGGGGGGTGCCCCGTGGCCCCCTCCTCACGCTGGCCGATGCCACCCTGCGGGGCGGGGTGCGGAGGGTGCCGTGTCCCTGCCACCAGCCCTGCCTGTGACGAGCCTGGCAGCAGGAATGGTGCGGGCACGACCTGCATCCTCCCGGGGTGATGGGACACCCAGCAGGGACAGCCCAGGGCCGGGAGCACTGGAGATGGGGCAAAGGGAAAGGGGTCTCGGCAGCCCGGGTGGCAGAGGTGGCACCAGAGCCTGCTCGCAGAGGATCTACAGCCCATCCTTCCTATTAAAACGGCCAGCAGAGAAACCTCCTTTATTCCCGTCCTGCTCTTCCCTGTGGCACTCGGTGCCACTCACAGCCAGGCAGGAGCTGGAGCCCGGGGCGGGTCAGGCGTGGATGACCCGTGAAACGAGAGTAAGTGAAACGAGAGTAGGGTCTAAAAGGGTTAACTGAGGTATCTTGCTTTGCTCTGCCTGTGTTAAGAACATCCGTAACTTGTTCTGCTCTGCTCACTGTACACAAATCTAATCCTAGGAAGAATGCTAGAACAACTGTACAGTGAATCCAGGGGTTATAAATCAGGATCAGGGGGACATTTGAATAGGCTCGAAGGGCTTTGGGCCAAGGGTTTCTGCAAGCTTCACTTAGCAGGTCACACAGCAACAGAAAGAAGGAAGGTCACAGTGAGGAAGAAGAGCAATCACCCCTCTAAGTGAGGCTGAAGAGGGAACCCACCATCCAAAAGTCGTGCCAAGAGAAGACTCCACCCTGAGCCCTGCCTGAACTCCACCTCTTATGAATATGATGATTAGATGCTGTAATTGTATGAATATGCACGTTGAAATGCTGCAATCATGTATGTGGACTGTAGAAATCACCCAGCTTTTCACTAATGCCTTTGAGCTGTTTGTGCAGCGTGAGCTGGCAGCTCCCTGACATCAGAATAAATACCTTTGCTGCTTAAGGATAAAACTGTCTCTTACACAGACCAATCTAATCTAGTTTAAGCAATTAGTTTACTAGAAATGTGCTCGAGGCCCTCTTTCTGCTCCAAGGTCCCAACCCAGGTGGAAGTGCTGCCCCCAGCCATGGTAGGTACATTCCTCCATGGATTAGGGGATGGCATTCCCACCTTCCCACTCCAGGCTTTAAGAACTTCAGATAAATTCTTTATTTTCAGCTGAAATTTCCGTGCAGCTCTTCCACTTAATGCATGGCAGCCTCAGCTGACCAGACACTTGCTAAAGCAGCAGAGCTTGCTGAAATCCATTTGGAGGAGGCAGCTCCAGGTGCCCATTTCCTTCTCCAGTTCTTGGGAGACTTTTTGGAGACACTTTTCAATTTTTAATGAGCTTCTTCATCTCAATTATACCTGGAGCTTTACCTTTAGGATTTCCAGTGTGATGGCAATTCCTGCCCCCACTGCAGAGCTCCAGAAAAAGTCCTTTTACTCATACATAAAAGATTAAATCATTATCTATAGTGTCTATAGGGCTGCTATAGGTCATTAAAATTCAGAAGGGGATAAATAATGAATAGATGTGCTATTTACTTACAGTAAAGGAGCAGTTCCCAGCCTTCCCCTGCCATGGTAAATCCAGGCTGATCCCACTCCCTGTGTCTGTCACGGGCTTGGAATGGGGTGATGTGGAGGAGGCAGGATAGACTCTCATCTCAGTCCAATCTAAAGCCAAAAAAGCCCAAACTCCCAAAGAAAACAAAAAGAAAAAAGTCCAAACCCCCAAAGAATAACAAAAAGAAAAAAGCCCAACCCCCCAAAACAACCCCCCTCACAAAAAAACTCAACCCCACTGCCCAAAAAACAACTCCACAACAACCCCAAAGCTCAAAAAACTCCAACCCCTCCCAAAGAATCCCAACAAAACCAAACCCCTGCCAAAGAAAGAGCCAACCCCCCCAAAAAACAACCCAAAGACAAGAAAACACCCCCAAAGCCAAACAAAATTACCAGAGATCCCCAAACAAGCAAACCAACCAATCAACCCCAAAAATGTCAACAATAGAATTTATACAGTTTTAATTAACACTGTGTTGAGTTAGATACATCTACAGTCTGTGTAAAAAAACTGGGATAACTGTTGCTTCTTTGGGATAACAAAAGCTGCAAAACCCTCCCAAAGCCTCAAATGTGCAAAGTGCAGTTCAGCACACAGTGACATTTGCTCTCCCTGCTGCCAGAGTGGGGGGCACAGGGCACAAAAGCAGGAGAGAAACAGCCCTTCTGCACCTCCACAGGTCAGGGTGAGTCGAAATTACCACGAGAAGGAGGATGTGAGCAGTGCCCCAGCCTAACCCTCCCCTCCTGGAGGAAATCACAGCCTGGGAGCTGCATTAGTTACAGCCAAACCAGCTCTTCACTGCACCAGCCCCTCCTCAAGGGGGCTGCTGGAAGCACCTCAAGTTTCAGTTCATCTTTCAGCCTCCAGTGGTTCCTGCTTTAAAATCAAGCCCCGAACAAAAGGTGTGCAAACAACATTTCGCCCCAAGCCGCTGCACAGCTGTGGAGAAGGGCTTGGAAAAATTCCCCCTTTGCCAATGCTTTCAGCTTTCTCTCAGCAGTTTGGTCTTGTCCAAGCTTGTGGTGCTTCCAACTCCATCTGTGCTTCTCTCCCAGGGTCTCTGTGGAGCAGCTCTTTCCAAACAAAGCTGCTGCCTCTTCCCAGAACTGCTCAAACAGGTGGAACTGCGAGAAAGGGAATTCCCAACCCGTGGCCCGTTCCCCTCCTCACTCTCAGCTTGAAGTTGGTTTGGAGCTGAATGTTTCTGGAGATGAAAACCAAAGGATAACCAAAGGGACTCCAGCAAGAGATTGCTTGGAGAAAACTGTAAAAGAGTCCTGAAGATTTAGGCAAATTACAGCTGTTCAAAAATGCTGAGGAACTTGGAGACCTCATGGTGAGTTGCTGTGCCAAGGGGGAGGTGCCTCAGTCCCTGGGCAGAGAAATGCAGTTAATTCCCTCAGGAATTTTCAGCATGGTGCAGTAAATGACACTGATTTGATACACGATACAGAAAATTATATATTTAGATATCTAATCAATATATGAAATAATAATATACTAAACCAATATATATTATCAATTTGATATGTAACATAGTTGTCACTGATCTGCTCTGTTGTTAAATAATGCTTTTAGTATTGAAATATTTTACTGTAATAATAATAATAATATATATTATGTGTTCTAAATATGTTACAAGTAATAATGAAATGCTAAAAATACTGAGGTACTCACTGAATTGTGGAAAAAGCTGCAGAGATGCTTTGCCCAGGGACACCTGAAACAAAGAGATTCTTAATCCTTGTCCTCACAGGAGCACAAAAATCCAACAATTCACTTTCAGTTCCAAATAAAGAAGATTTCAGCACCAGAGGTGCAGGAAAATAATGAAGACAAAGAGCATGAGAAACAGGATTTCATCAGGTTTTCTTGGATCATATTCCCAAAGCTGGAATGCTGGGGGGGGGTTGCTCCCTCCCCTGTGCACCTCCCTCTTGCAGACCCCCAACAACACATTTGGAGCTACTCCCAGCTGATTTCTCTGGCTGCAGTTTTATGCTCTAAGCCCCAATTAAAGGATTTGGGGTAGTTGTTGGTGATGGTTAAGGACAGAATTGGCCTGCACCACGTCATGCTGGGGACTGGCCAGGGTAGCCAAGAGCTGCCAAGGTGTTTTCCATAACACTGGGCTCTGGGAAATGAGGAGGCCACTGGGTTGCAACAGGTAACGGAGAACAACTTGAAATCTATCCAGAAACATCATGTTTGGTCCCTTTCCTACTGCTAATAACAGGGAGGGATAAAAACAAGAACGAACTGCGAGTTCAGACAGTTAATTAAGAGAAAACTGCCATGAGTGAGGAACCCAAGGATTTTCTCTGTGGCTCTGAGGAAGTTCCACACTCACATGTGCACGTTCTCTGCAATAATGTTCAGGGTGAAGAGCCCAATGGATTGCATCTTCTTGTGTCTGCAGGTGAGGAACAGGCACAGGAACTCACCCACGTACTGGGGACCAAGGTTCTGCCACCTGAGCAGTGGAAAAGCAGCAAACAGAACACAGCATTTGCATCCTTGACTTAGCCAAAGGCTGCTTTCCAAGAGCTAAGGATTCGCTCGTTTCATTTCCCTAAACAAACAAGGCTCCAGGGAGCAAGTGCTGACTCACAGTTTTAGCATTGTTGCTTTCTCCCGACTTAGGTCTCTCAAAATCAGGCTGGCAGTGCCATGGAGAACGTGTTCTTCATAGGAAAGATTGTCCAGGAGCAGTCTCAGAGCCCAGAAGTTATTCTATGATGAGATAAAACATGACCAGTGATTTAACTTAGGTGGCCAGCAATTTGTTTTAAAAAAAAATAGACTAAAATAAACAGCAAAGCTGAAATATGTTAAACATGTCTGAAACCTCCAAGACGGTGTTGCAGAGGTTTTTGAATGCCATTTGATTCGATCTCTTAGAACAGAAATCAATATCCAGGACTCACCCCAAAAGCCAGGGCTATCTCTAAGAAGGAAGTCAAGTATGACAGGTCACAGAAGAGCATCTGTTGCACTGCCTGTACTGCGAGGATGAGACAAGCCTCGTGGTGCAGCTGCAGGGGAGAGAGACAGCAACAGCAAAAGAAATATATTTAATACCCATTTCCCCACTGGTTTACATTGTATCCTGTCAAATCAGCACTGAGTTACTCCCACTTCAGCCAGAGATGGGAGGTCAGACAACACACCCACAGCAATCTTAGGAAGAGCAAAGAAGGGGGAAAAGAACAGTCCTTTATTTATGCAGCATGTTCACCTGCTGCTCTCAAGGTGTTCACAGAGACAGGAGGCCACAGGAGTAGACATACAGAATTAAAGGGGAAAACATTCCAGCTCAAGAGTCACATATTTAGAGAATAAACTAAAGGGTAAGACAGCTCCTTAGATGTACTGACTGCACTGAACATGGAATACTTTTCCAGCCACCTTCAAACATGTTCCACTATATCTGAGACCCTAATTTAAGAGAAATTTAGAAATTCTGGGCTATTCTGAGCTTTGAGACGAGCAGTGACAAGCCTCAAAGGACAGTCTCCTGTTTGAACCAAAGGAAACAAGACCACCCTGGGAGACATTAAAACAGAAAAAATCATTACCAGCCCTCCCACTTTATAAATGCATAAGCTTGGACAGTAATGAAGTAAAACTTGTCCCAGACTGAGGATGTGTCAGACCAGAACTGACCCTCATAGTTTTCTTACCTTCAGCTTTAATTTAAACTCTGCTAAGAACAGACCTAAGCTATTTCCCCCACAAAACCACTCCAGCCCCTTCCAAAAGCTTGTTCTAATAACCCAGCTGTTTCCCCCCTGCTGCATCTCAGGCACAACAACCCAAAGGATAAATTCTCTTACTGCCATGTGCACACTCACCTGAGGAGAGAAAATAGCAGGTGGTAAAGAGACATTAACTTTGGCCTTCAGTTCCTCCAAAAGGCTCCCACTGGCAGCCAGAACTCCCTGCAAGGGAAGGAAGGAGGCACAGGTGAGGGGGGGATGGCCAGACACTCCCCAGCATCAAACAGTGCCCAAGATGGCTCTTCAGTGGTCTTTTGCAGCATCAGGATGGTTTGGGTTGGAAGGGACCTTACACAGCCCATCCAGTCCCACCCCCTGCCATGGGCAGGGACACCTGCCACTACTCCAGCATGCTCCAAGCCCCATCCAAGGACACTTCCAAGGATGGGGCAGCCACAGCTTCCCTGGGCAACCTTCACAGGGAAGGATTCCTTCCCAATATCCCATCTGACCCTCCTCTCCTTCAGTGTGAAGCCATCCCCCCTTGTCCTGACACTCCAGGCCCTTGATGAGCTGATCCATCTGAGCATTAACACACAGGATCAGCACCAGGCACTGAGCTGGGAGCAGAATGACCCCATTTCCAGCTGCCTTTAACACTCCTGAATCCCAGCATTCTGCACTTTTACACATAAAATGGAGCATTATATGAAGCCCTGGCAAGTTAACCTTGGCAATGACTCATTCTCCTAAAGAGTGAAAAACTCTTGGATGAAAGCAAGGCAAGAGATTGTCCCAGTTCCCAGCACTGTTTCACTGACCTCCTGGAAGTCCAGGGGTGGCTCTTTCAGGGGTAGGGGCCTTAGGTGCCCACTTTTGCCCAGTATATTGCTGCTCCCCAAAACCATGATGAGGGAACTCCAGCATTTGGGCTGAAACACAACAGAGAATTCGTATTAGGCAGTGAAATGTGTTCTCAGGGTGGGAATTATTCAGAGAGAAAAGGTTTGAGAGTAAATCCTTGCATTGGAGAAGGAACAGGACAGAAGGGTTTTACTAACTCACATTCCTGTATAGTGACATGTTGCTGTAAAGGAGCTTGAGTGCCTGTTTAATTAGCACACCATCCCTGAGGGGAGACCCTGCAAGAAATGACATACAAATGAATCAAACCCACACTTTCTATATCCTAAATAACAATAAAACAGGGACACAAACAGGATCCTTAGCCACAGGTATGTTTCTGTCCAACAGAGTCCCAGAAGGACCTACAGCTATTTTACAGTATTTTGTAGGTAGAATGGAAAAACCACCACACTTCTGGAAAGCTGCAAAGGTGTGCAGCAAGACAGACCACCAGTGGCTGAACCAGTGACAGAATGGAATACACACATTACGGAGCATTTTTCATCAGGAAGTTCAATTCCCAAGGTCAAGGCTATGATGAGCCATAATGTCAAGTCCCACAGTGCCAGTGCTGGGATATATGAAGAGCTTTGGATTTTCTTTTCATGAAAATAACTTCTCGGGTGACAAAACTGGTAAAATCAGGTTTTGAGGGAACTGAACAAGTTCATGCTAAAGTACAAAGATACCCTGCTGGGTGTTTTCGTGGAATCCTGGAATGGTTTGGGTTGGAAGGACCTTAAAGCTCTTCCAGTCCCACCCCCTGCCATGGGCAGGGACAACTTCCACTAACCCAGGTTGCTCCAAGCCCTGTCCAACCTGGTCTTGGACACTCCCAGGGATGGGGCAGCCACAGCTTCTCTGGGCACCCTGTGCCAGGGCCTGCCCACCCTCCCAGGGAAGGATTCCTTCCCAGTATCCCATCTAACCCTGCCCTCTGGCACTGGGAAGCCATTCCCCTTAGTCCTGTCCCTCCAGGCCCTTGTAAACAGTCTCTCTCCACCTTCCCATTGGCTCCTTCAGGCACTGGAAGGCCACAATTAAGTCACTCCAGAGCTTCTCTTCACCAGGGGGGACAATCCCAGCTCTTCCAGCCTTCTCCTCCAGCAGAGCTGCTCCAGCCCTCTGACCATCCTGGTGCCTCCTCTGGACTCTCTCCAGCAGCTCCATGTCCTTCCTGTGCTGGTCCCCAGGACTGGAGCAGCTCTGCAGGTGGGGGTCTCATCTGGAGGGGAGCAGAGGGGCAGAATGCCCCACTGGGGGATCAACCCAGGACACTGCTGGGGTCCAGGCAATTCAGAACTGGGCTCAGAGTCCCTCATTTTAATGACAAACCAGAAGTTCTAAACACAGACAAGCACAAAGTGACACTTGCCCACTGTGACCCAGGGCCCAGGCTGCAGCATGTCATTCCCAGCAGGAACACTGCCTGTCCTGAACATCTTGAGGTAGAGCTCAAACTGGCAGGGTGTTATCCTGCAGGCAGAGCAGCAGGCCAGGCTGTTCACTGGGAACAGCAGGGAATGGGCAGCATCCAGGAAATCCCCAGTTTTACACAGGTAGAAGGGGATCTTATCCCGAAGATCTCTCAGCCTGGGGAGAAAAAAATCAAGATTTGACTGTCATTATTAGCAGAAGCTTTTTACAAACGGGGATGCAGAGATGTGATTGTGCTGGGAGAGGGGGGAAAAAAAAAAGCCATTTACCCTTTGGTATCGTTGCATTTCACAGCCCTCAGGTAACGGACAACTTCTTTGTAGCTGGGGAGAGAAAGAGGGTGAGCAGGAAGAGCAAAGCTATCCACAGGTCAGTCAAGTATTTACTGCAATTAATGAAGCAAAAAAACCAGATCTTCCCCCACAAGAGAATAGAAATATAACTGGAAGAGAGAGACAGCTGGAAATAAATCCCAAGAAATTCTTCACAGAATTACTCCGGCAGAATTAAAACAAGAGGTTGCCTTTTAATTTAATTCTGAAGTGAACTGTGCTCTTTTTGAAAGGCTGTATTCACTTGGACACAAACCTCTGAGGACCCAGAACACATTTTTCTGGCTGTTTTCCACCACTCAGCCTCTGATGAACAGAAATTGCTTTAAAAAAATCAGCATCTAAAACCTAGAGGGTTTATGGAAACACAGAAATCATCCACTTCAACATCCTTTTTTCTGGTTCTGAGCATTCAGAGGGCTTTGAAAAGCTTCCAAAAGCTCCTGGCCTTGTTGATAAGGAACAATGGGCATGAACAGCTTCAAATGGGTCTCTGTTTTATGTCTCCCCATCATCCCAAACCGTAGAGGTTTGGAAAACACCCCACTGCAGTCAGAATGTAAGAGCTGAGCTCCCAAAAATGAAAAATCCAAACCCAATCTTACTTCTTTTTGTCCACCAGTTTCTCCACTCGGGCCTCAATGACAGAGAGTGCTTCCCACAGGAATATTTTCCTGCCTTTCTGGGTTCTCTGCCCGGTGATGTTCTGCCCTTTCAGAACAGTGGTCAGCAACACGTGGTCCCAGGGCACAACATTCAAGCTGCAAGGGCAAAACCAGTCAGTTTTTACTGTGTTTTGATTGTACATCACAATTTGTTTCCTTTTAAGTATCATGATGGTTTACTAATATAAACAGTTTTGGGGTTTACAGGTCAATTCTGGGGAGAAATAAATAAATAATAAATAAATATGTAGAAAAACCTTGGAGCATCAAACAGCTTTTCCCGTAAGGATGGGAGAAATAAAAAGCAGTTAATGGCAGAATATTCCTCTAAAATGCTCCCACTTTTACTGTCAAGGAAAGAACCATCCCACAGAGCTGGTTTTAAATCAGGCAACTGTATAAAAACATATTCTGTGCCCAGAAAGGCAAGGAACATACCTATTTGAGAAGCCAAAACAGTGATAGGGGAGGCAGATGGACTGAAAAAAATTAATGAACTTCTCATACAGAGTTTTTGGAAAGTCACACAACACCAGCATCCTCTGAAGTTGGGTTGTGATCCTGTGATTTGAAAAGAAAAACAAAATATTAAATTAACTACTAACAAGTTGTGTCTTTTAGAATGATATGGAAAATACAGGAGCTCGGGATTTTTTGGGTTAAATATCAGACAGTTTGGATCTGTATTTAAATTTCTGCTTTAAGATTTGTAGTGAATAATGATATTAATTTTTTGCTGTTATTTTTAAAACCAGTGAAACCCAGAGTTTGTGGTTTTAGGGTTTAGAACAAAGATCTCCAGGGAATTTGTACCAGAAAACCATGCTGGGCCTGATAACCCACCTGAGCTCCTTCACCCTCCCCCCAACTGGAACCATTTCTGGATTAACTGGTAACTGGAAATATCAAAGTAGAGTTTACTCTTAGAATTTTGGGAGGGAGGTAAAAAATGTCCTTTTGCTGTTCTTTCAAAGTCAGGAATGAAAACATTCCAGAACAGCAAATCAAAATGAAAACTGCTAAAGGATTTAGGTTGTGCCTGTCACTAGTTCCACATAAAACGAGAACACAGAATTGGTTTGGAGTGTTCCTGAAAGAAGTTAATTCTTAAATCATTAACCTTCTGTGGCAAGTGAATTTGGGGTGAAAGGTGAAAGCTAAAGCTAAAATGAGAACTGAATTAAGCCAAGTGAGCTGCATGTCCTCATTGCCCAGCCTGTGGGGCAACTTTACTATGTTACATCCCTGGCTATTCCATCCCACTGCAATGAATATTCCAAGGCTGCTGTTTTGACCTCTAACAGACACTGTTTAGTCCTTGGTTTAACAACCAACACCTGACACCTCCTGCTCTGGCTTTCCAGAACACTCCATGTGCCTCTGAACAGAAGGGCTGTCACCTGAAATGCATTTTAAAGGCAAATCAGAAAACTGGCAGCCAGGAAGAAGCCAAATCTCACCTCTGGAACAGACATGGGACAGCAATCTTTAGTGAAGCAGTATGGCCAAGGTTCTGCCAGCTCCTAAAAGGGAGGGAAAAAGCACTAATCAATATTTGCTGAGTTTTCCTCCCAGTTCCCATCTCAAATTCCTTCCCCTGGCTGGAGTTTATCTCCTTTCCTCATGACTGAATCCAACTTAATTTCTTCCTCTCACACCCAACCTTTAACTCTTTTCTCCCAAATCCCTCCTGGAACCCACCCCACTTCTCCTTCAGGTTCTCCTTCATCTTCCTCTTGCTGTGCTGCAGCCTGGGCTGGGATTTGTACACTTTGCTTACCCTTAATAAATGGAAGCTCCAGCCTCCCTCAGAAATTCCCCTTTCCTGGAGCAGCAGAGGTGCCACAGGATGTGGCCCTGGGTACTTACAGACTGGGGTCTTTGTGCAGAGCAATCTCCTTGGCTGCTCCCAGCAGCATGACAGCAGCAGCTTTGGGACTTTCCTGCTCTGCCTGATTTAAAAATCTTGTCACCAGTGCAAAGACTTCAGAATACCTGAGAAGGTGAAGTGGCTGTAAGAGAAAGGGTCTCCAACAAGGGACTTCACAACCAATGGCAACTGTGACCACCCTACAGCTGGAGAGGAAACTGCCCTGCTTGGAAAGGATCTGTAACGTGGTGAAAAGGTGCTTGAACAACCTTTACTTTGAATATTTTAAAGGCTTGTTACATGTATTAAAAGGTGAAATCCATTCTAAAAAACAGATTGGTAAAAACCCTGGAATGGTTTGGGTTGGAAGGGACCTCAAAGCCCCTCCAGTGCCACCCCCTGCCATGGGCAGGGACACCTCCCACCAGCCCAGGTTGCTCCAAGCCCCGTCCAACCTGGCCTTGGGCACTCCCAGGGATGGGGCAGCCACAGCTTCTCTGGGCACCCTGTGCCAGGGCCTGCCCACCCTCCCAGCCAGGAATTCCTTCCCAATATCCCACTTAACCCTGCCCTAAAACACAGGCTTTATTTTCATGCTTTCCCAGGTTGTAACAGTGAGAGATGTTATCAGGTGTCTGGCACAAGAGATGTATTTAAAGATGTATTTAAGAGGGTGCTTAAACTACATTCCAGTGTCATTTAACAGCTCACTGGCCCTCTCAACTATATTTCTGCTGCATCAAGTGCCACAATTCTGACTGTCACCTGACTAAAGGAAACCAAACCTGCCCTGAGCAAACAAATCCTGTTGTCACTTACTTGTACACAACTTCCATGTTGCGTGACCTGCAGATATTGCACTGCCCAGGAGGCAATTTTGGCAAGCAAAAGCATTCATGTTGTGTGGGAGGCATCCTTTCTCCAGTCAGATACTTATTGTATTCCACAGAAAGTTCCTGCATAAATTTTATCAGAAGGCTTCCTAAGAAACAAGACAAAAAAAAAAATGGCACTGAGAGTTTTGCATCTATTTTACCAAACCAAAGGACAGACAATCATAAGTTCCCTAAGGAAAATGATGTAACCAGTTGCTTGCACCCAGTTTTACTGGTCAAAGTTTACTTCTTCAGACTCAAAGAGGGGAAATTGAAGTTGGATATTGGGAAGAAATCATCTCTGTGAGGGTGGGCAGGCCCTGGCACAAGTTGGGCAGAGAAGCTGTGGCTGCCCCTTCCCTGGGAGTGTCCAAGGCCAGGCTGGATGGGGTCTAGAGCAACCTGGGCTGGTGGAAATTTGGAATGAGATGATCTTTAAGGTCCCTTCCAACCCAGACCGCTCTGATCCTTCCAGAGGAAGGAAAGCTGGACCTCCAATCCCATACCTGGTCCGAGTATGGCCCGGATAAAGAGCAGCAACAGCAATTTGCTCTCCTAAATGCCCACCAAGCCTTGAGAGGAGGGCTGTGGGCCAGCCAGGCTGCCCCCCAAGGCTGGGCAGCCCCTGTGCCAGGCCAGGCTGGCAGCAGAGCACCCACCCCCGTGGCGCAGGTCGGCGTCGATGTCGCTGAGCTCCAGGTTGAACATGACCAGCACCCCGGCCAGGGCGAAGTCCCTCTGCTCCTTCCAGAACTTGCTCTTGTTGTGGGCGTTGCAGTGGCACAGGGAAGGGGTTGTCCAGTTCTGGCACTGTTTCACAAAACAGGAAGCACAGGGAAACACATGGAAAAGGGGTTTTTTAGGGTCATTTTTTCCTCCCTCCACCCCCTCTAGTTCAGCAACTCAAAAGCACCAGTTTCTCTGAGTGAGGGGCTACAATTAATTTGAGCCTTTACACACCACAGGGAGGTATTTTGATAGTCAGGGCAAGACTTCCATGTGACAAAAACTCAGTATCGTGGCAAACAAGGACAAAACCCCCCCTCATTATTCACTGCCACTCCTGAACACTTCACACTGACCTCAGGGCTGGCACCCTCCCCACTGGAAACTGGGAACAAGGTCTTGCCTTTGCATGTTCCCCCCAGCTTTGTTCAGCTCAGTTTTCTGACCAAACAAACCCCATAGCCCCAATTCCCCAACTCCCACACTCCAGGTTAGGACAGTCCAAAAGTCTGCCATCTCTCTAGTTCATTGAGAAAGAGTTTGATTTAGCAATTGGATTTTATGAAATGCACTCTTTGCCCAAAGCAAACAGGAAATAAATTTGCTTACACCTATTAAATGATTAGTCCAACAAGCGCCTGGATTACCAGAAATAAACCCAGAGAGAACCACACTTCCAGCAGCTAGGAAGCAGACAGGGATCAACTGAGGAGAGGAACTGTTAAAACAATCAGATTTCGTGGATCTCTTATTCTTTTTGTGCCCTTCAACTCTGCCTTGGGAGGGTGGGCAGGTCCTGGCACAGGTTGGGCAGAGAAGCTGTGGCTGCCCCAGCCCTGGGAGTGTCCAAGGCCAGGCTGGACAGGGCTTGGAGCACCCTGGGCTGGTGGGAGGTGTCCCTGCCCATGGCAGGGGGTGGCACTGGGTGGGCTTTAATGTCCCTTCCAAATCAACCCACTCCAGGATTCTTCCTCCTGCTGACTAATTTCCTTACTCCCAGTTGCCCCCCTCACCTCTGAGGCCAGTTTGTCACAGATGTAGCAGTAGCACTGGTCACAAATGCCAGCATTTTCCCCAAGGGGTGAGCAAGTATCACATTCTGTTCTCCTGCAAGAGAAGGTTATCCAGGGAACAAGTTACATCCTTATCCAGCTCCACTTTTTCTTTCAGATGTTACAAAACTCAGGAGTTTTCTTGTCCAAATGGACTAGAAGTGGAAAATGAAGCCCCAGATTTCCCTCCCCGGCCCTGAACATACTCAAAGGGGTGTGTGGTACAGTCATATCTGGCATGAGGCATCACATTGGCTTGTTTACAGAAAGTGACCATTAATTCACATTCCTCATCCACAACTTCTGATTTCTGCTCTCCCAGGGCAGACTCCTCTGCAGGGAAGAGAACAGGAAAGGTGTAAATCACTACAGAGGTAACCACAGCTTCATTACAAATTATTGATATTTCTTTTTTAAACACTTTAAGGCCCAAATTTTCTTGTGATTTCATTTGGTGCCAAGAATGGTACACAAAACTTCCATTAACCACCAAAATAGAGGACATGGATTCAAAAGGGAGCCAACTGACATTGAAAAGGCCCAGTTTTAGCTCAGCTGGTAATATTTTTAAACTACACAGCACCACCTTTCAGGGTAAGTAGTGCAGCAAAGAAATCCCTCAAAATTACTAAATCCTGGCCAGTTCCTCCTGGTTTTATTCACTTTTGAGGCACTGTGCTTTCCCAGCAGCAGAGGGACAGAATTCAGGCACATCACACAGTCATTGAACTCAGTTTATTCCCCAAAAACCTCATCAACAAACAGCAAGGGAGCAGCTCTTACCCTGGGGGTGCACAAAGAGCACAGAATTCCCAAGGGAGCTCTCGGCTTCATCATCACTGATGAGGATTATGCTCTGCTCTCCCCCATCTCCTCCTGGTGGCCCCATGGCTCCTGAACTCCAAAGGGAAGGAACTACTTGGCAACAAACGACACACAAAGGCAGTTCCCTCTTTTTTAAGGTCCTTTCCTCAGCAAGGCAAGAAAAAGACTCCTCAAGACTCAAATTCTTTATATCTGTCAGGGAAGTTATACCAGGGATGAAATGTTTGATCCTCAGCAGCTCAAAAAAACCCCACTGGAATTCCACCCAGAGCTGAGAAAACCTTAAAAAGAAGGTGATGGGGGTAAAAAGCAGATAAATAACCCCAAAATGTGAGCAGTGCTGTTCTTCTGGCGGGCTCGATGGGACCAGCTTTGGAAAAACTGGAATGACAAGGGGGAATGGCTTCCCACTGCCAGAGGGCAGAGTTAGGGGGGATTTTTGGGAAGGAATCCTTGGCTGGGAGGGCGGGCAGGCCCTGGCACAGGTTGGGCAGAGAAGCTGTGCCTGCCCCATCCCTGGCAGTGTCCAAGGCCAGGTTGGAGCAACCTGGGCTGGTGGGAGGTGTCCCTGCCCATGGCAGGGGGTGGAATGGGATGATCTTTAAGGTCCCTCCCAACCCAAACCACTCCAGGATCCCACGCTGACACCCACTCCCCCAGCGCCCCC
>VXBX01006776.1:19326-37991 GCA_013400415.1 Scytalopus superciliaris | reverse complement strand
AGGGGTCTGTGGGGTCTGTGGGGTGTGCCCATCCCGTCCCGCGGCACAGGGGACGCTGGCACGGCTTATCGCCACGGCGTTATCGCCACTCTCTGTCGCGACAGGCGACCCGTCCCGCGAGCCCAGCGCGACAGCAGCCGGAGCGGCACTAGGTGGGAGCAGAGCTCCACGCAGCGCTCCGGAGCCCTCGGAACGCGCGACAGGGGAGGCCGAGTCGCGATATGCTCCCGTGCTTGGCGACAGGCGACAGGCCCGTGTGCTGCTGTTGGGGCCGCTGTGCTGAGTGTTGTGGGTTCAAAGGACCGGCTGGGAGCGGCAGGAGGGACACAGGGTGGGAATCATCACTTAAGGGAAAAGCCGGGGAGGGTTTTAACTCAAACACGTGGCAGGGTGAGTTTTAAAGTCCCTTCCAACCCAAGACATTCCTGTATTCTATTCCACAATTAAATATAAAAATAAGCAATCCTGCTGTCTTTAATTCCCGATCTATTCAATATTAGGGGCTGTTTAAACAGCACTCAGAATAGGACTGCCTTTCTCTGGAAGGACCTGGAATATTCATGCATGAAAAAAAAAAAAAAACAACAAACCCCTCTTCCTGCAAATGAATATTTATTCCATGAATAATCTTGAATGTCTTCGTGGCTTTCAACACATTTGGGCAAAGTGTTTTGAGTTTCTGGGCTCGGCAAGGGCAAAACGTGAACCCGACACCGAAAGAGGTGGCCTGATTTCAGCTGTGGGGGGCATTTAAGGGGACATCAATCCCCCCCTCCACAGCGTGGCAGCCTTTTAGAAACCTTGGGAAACTCAACACAGCAATTTAGGGGATGAAATGGAAGTCTGGAGATAACAGGGGAAAAATAATAAAGGCAAGAGCTGGCACTTGGCCAGAATAATTTTCTCTAAAACTCCGCTCTCCTGCAGAATTCCTGGTTTCCTGCCCACGGCAGGGGGTTGGAACTGGATGAGCTTTAAGGTCCCTCCCAACCCGACCCAGTCTGGGATCCCATGATTTTGTGAAGCCCTGTGAGAGCATCTTGTGGTTAAATATGGTCAGGACTTGCATGCTGAGCCTCATCCGAGGTGCAGAGACACCAGGGGTTCCGCCGTCCAGATGAAGAGTTGGTGGCAGCATCTTGTTTTTAGTGGTGTGGGTGTCAAAGATGTGAGTTGAGTTTCACATCACCCCAGCTCGGTCTGCTCTGCCATGGTGGGGTTTGTGCCCAGGCCTTGCCAAGCTCAGGGGCTGGGACTGACATGGTGGAGTCCTGCAAAAATTAAACCCCAAAAAGGGAACTCTGGGGGGGCTGACCAGGCAAGAACAGCTCTGGGTGAGGTATTAATCATCTCTTTTCCCCCTACACGTTTTTTCCTGGAGTGTAAGAAGGGCTAAAATCTTGCTGCATGCCCAGGTGAAGTTGTTTTAAAACCCATGGGAAACCATTCTCCAGCATTCCAGCCCTACCAGGACTAAGGTGGACTTGCAGTACTTGGAAGAAAATGCTTCCTTTAGCTCTTTCCCTTTGTAGTTTCCTCCCTTCCCCGAGACCACATAGAGCAGGGATGAGATGCCATGGGAAAGGTGTTTCTCAGGGTGGCTCAGGCCCTGTGCTAAGCTCTGTTTGGGTTTTCAGGGGGGGAGCAGGAGCAGCACCGGTGCTGATCCGCTGTGGGGAGCGGTGGGGACGCTCCCAGCTCGGCACAGCAGCAGCCAAGAGCTCTGGATTTAAGAACCAGATGAGCATGAACCACGTTGGAATCCCTTCAAAAATCTGCTATCACTCCCCTCCCCGCCGAAAGCCCAATAAATCCCCTCGGTGTTCCAGGCTCCGAGTGCGGCCCTGAAATGCTGTCGGTGCTCTCTGACACTCTACCTGCCCCTCATCCCACCTGGCTTCCCACAGGATGCATTTCCTCTGCTCTCAGGGCAAAAGAGCCAGGTTTATTCCGCAGCCTGACACTCCTCCAGCACGAGGGTGACCAAGTCTCCTCCATTTTGTAGCTGGTGTTTTAACAGGGTTTCCTTTTAGCCCTTTAATGAGTTTTTATTCCCCCTTGTATTTCAGACGCTTCACTCCGACCGACAGTTTTACTCACCCCGTGTGGAGTAACATGAACAGGCAGGACAGCCTTTTATTCCTGTGGCAAGCTTTGCTCTGCCAGCATTTTTATCCTGCTTGCAGTTGGTGGGGGGGTGTGTTTTGACCCTTTCCTCACCCACCTTCCAGCCTTGGAGCGAGGACGTTCCCGCCGGTGCCGAGGCAGGAAAAACCAGCTGTGCTGTCCATGCTCTCAACTCTCACGGCTCTGTAGTGAGCAAAGAGGAAGGGGAAAAGTCAAAATAAAAGCAAATGTGGGGTTTGGCTTGTCTGAACGGCTGAGTTTTCTTTCTTCAGCCTCAGCCCGGGCTTGGAGGACAACTTACTACAGTTTGCAGTGAGTGGGTCAGGCTGGGATTGTCCTCACACCTCTGGGGAGCTGCATATCATGGAATCATGGAATTACAGGGGCCTTAAGGCTCATCTCATTCCACCCCCTGCCATGGGCAGGGACACCTCCCACCAGCCCAGGTTGCTCCAAGCCCCCTCCAGCCTGGCCTTGGGCACTCCCAGGGATGGGGCAGCCACAACTTCTCTGCCCAACCTGTGCCAGGGCCTGCCCACCCTCCCAGGGAAGGATTTATTCCCAGTATTCCATCTAACCCTGGGCACCTTGCTGAGATTCTAAAGCATTACACACCCCAGGCTGGGGGCTGCACAAATAAATAGGTGCCAGCCCTGCCCCCCAAATCCTGCTGGGCCAAAGGATGCAGTGGGTGACGTTGGATGGGATGGAGGACGTGGGAGGGAGAGGGAAAAGCCAAGAAGCTGAGAAGCCACACGGGCAGACCGTACCTGCTCTGAGCTCCTGGAGCTTTCCAGCACAGAGATTCATGGAAAAAAATGACAAAGGTGAACTTTGGGGTAGAGCAGATCGATGTGCAAGCCTCTGAGCCCCTTTTTGGGAGTTTTCCCTGCCTTTGGGAACAGGGAACTCTGCAGTCAATGCGGTTCCAGGCCTCTCTAGTCCTTAATTACACAGATCCAACACAGTCATACAAGTTAAAACCATCTGCCATCAAGGCTCACACATCAGCTTGGGCTTGGCTTTTTGATGTTGCACGAGGCTGGTGCTCATCTGCTGGGAATTAGGAGGTTATTATTCTGCAGAAGCTAATCCAAATTGCCTGTTATCCACAGGCAGAAAATTAAAGGAACATTTAAGCCCATTCCACAGATTACAAACCTGGTGGCATAGCTCTGCAACCAGTAGTATTAGGATCTTGCATTTGATAGTTGCCAATAATTTAAGTCAACTGTTTAACATCTGGCATTACTATATAATGTCTGGCTTAAGCTGTAACCTTTTTGTCCCCCGCTTTTAGAAAAGCCTTTTCTGCTTTGAGAGAATTTTGATTACTAAAGCCCTTCTTGGGACAGATTTATCCTGTGATTTAACATTTTGTGATGGAGTCTCCTTTTGAATCAGTGGAATAATTGGCAGTGACTTTGGTATTAAACTGATTCATGATGTACATCCAGGCCCTCCAATAATTTAACGTTATTGTCCTTGCAATTGAAGGCCCTTTTCTTGACCATTAAAAAGCACTGGAAACAGTCTGGTGATCTGCTTTGATTAAAACTAAAGTGCAGAGGATTGGGGATGACTGGGGATGGTCAGCCTGAGAGGCACTTTGTGTCTCTGCAGCTGCAGGATGGGCTGAGGTGGCACCGTTTGAACCTGCTCTGGTGGAAGGTGTCCCTGCCCATGGATTGGGATGATCTTCAAAGGTCCCTTCCAACCCAAACCACCCTGAGAATCTCTCATTAAATAGGTTTATTCCCTTTAACTGTGACCACTAGATTTGGGCAGGAAATCTGGAGAGGAGAACAAGGACTCTTGTCACCACAGAGTTACTTTGGGTGAAAAAGAAACACAGATGGGCCAACTCCTGCCTCTCCGAAATCACCCAGTGAGCTGCTCCAGGTGGGAGCCATCCCAGTAGTCCCAGTGCCACCCAGGAGAGGAAGGCTGGGCACTGTGGAGCCTCGGCACACGGAATTAAAGCTGTCCTTTCACACTCCACTGCTGCCGGCCCCTGGCAGGGCTGTGATCTAACAGGTTTTGCATAGCTGCTAGACATCTTCCTAATAGTATCCCCTGGGAATTCTAAATTTCACTCACAGCCTCTAAATTTTCATTAAGAGCAGTCACACACGGAGAATGATGGATTAGATTTTATTGTTGGAAAATCTCCAGATAAAATTAAAGTGCTTCTTTCTTTTCTGAAACCTTTACCTTTCCCCTGTGGTGCCCTATAAATAAGGTATCAAATAATGTTTATCCTTTTGAATTCTGCAATCTTACGTGTTTCATGCTTGCTCCTGACCACTTTCCTGCCTCTGAAGAGATGTCACTCTTCAGTTAAATCCCAGGAACAGACACTCTGCCTCACGGAGTTTATTCCAAGGCAGCCTGGCCGTGTCCCAGCAGCATTTAGGAGCCTTCACTTAAGCCCAGCATTGTTGCCTTCCCTTTCCTGGAAGTCTCGCTTTCATTTCCTTCTTCCCTTCATCCAATTCCATTCTTTTATCCCTGGTTCTCCATCCCCTCTGTGCACATCTGATGTGTCCAGCTTGCAGACCGACAGACAGACGAGAGCCCACTTTGGGATCCTGGGGCCCGGCCGGGGCACTTCCCAACCTCCCTGATAAGTGGTATCCGCTCCCACTGCCCCTGGCCAGCAGATTTTTATAGCAGATGTTGTTTCTTCCTCTGTGAAAACGAAAAAAAAAAACCAAAAAAACCCACCACCAAACCCTATTACTTTAAGACTTTTAGGTCTTAAACGGTTTTAAGGGGCTTTTAGTCTTCGCTTGAAAAAAGCAAGAGCCCTGCAGGCAGTGGGTAGGAAGTGCTCAGAGCTGGTAATGCTGGCATGATTCATACTGGTGTCAGCTCGTTTAAATGAAATTCCACGGGGATTTATCCAGCAAAGGCTCCGAACAAGTTTTAGACAGCACCTCCCACCCCCACAGCTCTCACTTCACAGCATCTTAAATTAATCCAGAGCACAAAGGCCAGGGCTGCACCAACACAAAGGGCTGGCCGGGAGAGGAGCTTCGTGGGCTCCCAAAGGCAGGGAAGGGTCCCTGGATCCTGCAGCAGGCACAGGGAATGCAGAGAGGGAGGGGAGCAGTGTTGCTGCTGACTGAACACAAGCCATCACTGTTGAGGGGGGTCCCCAATGGCCTGAGCTGGAGTTGGGGTCCCACCAGGGCTTTTGTGACTGACCCCAAGCGATGTCCCATGTCTTGGGGTGCTCCTGGAGCTCCTGCAAACCAGCAGCATCACAGAACCACGGAATATTAGGGTAGAGCATTTCCAGGCTGGCCAGAGCCCCAGAGCAGGGTCAAGGTTCCCTTTCCAGCCCCCCAGGGGCTCTCCTGCTGCTGTTTCCCCACAGCACAGACTGTTAGGATGGGCTGATGGGTCATTCCCACCCCTTCAGTACATTTCCCTGCTGATTTACCCTACTTGGATAGGGGGATAATCCACACTTCCAGAGAGCCAAGCCAGATCCTTGTATCAGAGTTTCCAACCCACATGGATCAGCCAGAGCTCAGCTTCCCTGCTGTCCTTCCTCTCTGCACAGAGAAGGGGTGGAAGGATTTCTGAGAGGAACAACTTGCCCTTCTTCTTCTGATGCCTGTCCCCAGGAGCACGAAGGGAATTACCAGCAAAGGAGATTCCAGGCGTTCCCCCCAGTTTTGATCACCCACCACTGACCTCAGGGCTGGTTCCCAGAGCCAGGAGTCCAGGCAGAGCCCTCCAACCCTTGTGGCTGTTGTGTCTGTGTTTTCCTTCATAAAACAATCCTCAGAACCCTTTTTTTGCACCAGTGGAAAAAACCCCCCACCGGCCGGGAAACAAACGGAACAGGATCTGAGTCCCATCCTCTCTGCTGCATTTTAATGCCATCCCAAAGGAAGCAGCTCTGCCTTGGCCTCCACAGCCAAGGAAAGAAAATCCCGAATTTACTGGCCATTTTCTGGCTCTCTCTGTGCCGTTGCCAGTGTTATTGTTGGGCACGGTTTAGGCAAGCTCCGAGCAGGGTCTCGGTGAAAAGGAAACGAGGGGGAGAGATGGAGGTTTCTTTTTAACAGGGATGGTGGAAACATGTGGGGGGCACGAGCAAAGGGCTGAGGGTGAATACCTCTGGATTGGGCAGACTGGGAAGGGCATGTTGGAAGGGACCCATGAGGATCATCGAGGCCAGCTCTTGATCCTGCACAGCACCCTGGCCCAAGAGTCTCACCATGGGTCCCATCCATCACCAGCTTGAGCCCACCCCCTCCCACCAGGGCTAGGGCATCATTTCCCACCTGGGAAAACGCCACCGTACCCTGGGAGGTGCTGGCAGCGGCAGGAGTGTCGTGGTCCCCTCTGGGAGCAGGAGGTGCTGCAGAACTCCCAAGAAGTTCAGCCCTTGAGGATTGTGAAAGGATCTGTAGCTCTGCCAGAACACCTCAGTGTTCCCTTTCTCTGCCAAACTCGCATCTCAGGCACACTCAGATGAACCTCAAGACATCACACTGAGGGCAGGTGTGGCTTTATCTCCTCCACACATTCCTTTGAATAATTCTGTTCCAAAGGTGCTTTACATAAAGAGGCTGAAGGGCAAACCCCGGGCTCATCCTGAGGGAGTTTCTCTTACCAATGAGTCTCCAGGAGGGGCTTTTAAGTGCCTCATGTCTTAGGAAGAGGCTCTGAAAGTGGAAACCCCGGGATGCTCTCCCACCAAACCCTCCCTCCCTCCTCCCGTGCTCAGTTTTCCCATTCATAAAACCAAAGTAATTAATGCTGAGGCATTTACAAGGCTTGGGGAGAGATCTGTTGTTTACTGACATGGGGAGGTTCAGCTCAGAGAAGGGCGTGTGGAAGCTGCTGTGAGTGCAGAGATGCAAAGAGAACACTTAAATTAAAATGAAATCACAGCAATAAGGAAGTTTCCTTCAGGAAAACCCACCAAGCTGGAGTTATTCCCAGGTTATTACCTGGAGCAGGTATATTGTTCTTTTAGCATGATGGTCAACAAAGGATGAAGATTTAGGATGAGCAAAGACCAAAACTCACCCATGGACCCAAATATCACTGAGAGCACAGATATTTTAGACAGAAACTTCGGAGGAAAACCATCCCAAACCAGTGCTTTTAATTTGGTTTTCATCATCGAAAATAAGGTTCTGATTTTTACCACCAACGCTAAAAAGGAACTGGATTAACTCGAAAGCTCTTTCACTTTCACTCCATTTCTTCTGCCCCTCCGCAGGGAAATCCTCAATGCACAGCTCCCAAATGCTAATGAACAACAGCCCTCTCTCGGTACCTTTTTAGGGCCTGATTCACCGGGATCATCCATAAATATTCCTTGAAAACCCTTCCTGAGGAGCTCCCGGGGGCCGACGGGCAGGAAATGTTGGCTGTTCCTCCCTCTCCTCCTCGGGGCTCCGGGAGCTCTCCTGGAAAAGCCCAGATGCGGAAAAAGGTTGGGAGATTTACAGCCTCCCCCGCCCAGGGGGACCATAACCCGACAATTTGTTCCCTTTCAAAGGCAGCCCCTGCCCCGTGCGGGACCTTTCAGCACGCCTTAGAAAGCTGGGCTTAAAAAGCCCGGGATCCTTTAGGAGAACGTGGGCACGAAGTTCATGTTTCAACCACTGCAACGCCTCGAAGAGGAAGGTCAGGGGAGGAGGAGAGGGGGGGGGATGCTCACAGAAACCCCTCGCTGCCCTGGCTCTCTTTGGCATGGAGATAATCCTATATTAGGAATATTCAAGGTGGCAGGGCCAGGAGGGGTTGGGAACTCTCCTGACACACAAGATCTGATCTAAGATGTGAACCTCAGGTGACCACTGATGGACCTGTTTGTGATCTCCAGTGGGCATCATCCCCTTCCACCCCCTGCCATGGGCAGGGACACCTTCCACCAGCCCAGGGTGCTCCAAGCTTCGTCCAACCTGGCCTTGGACACTCCCAGGGATGGGCCAACCTGTGCCAGGGCCTGCCCACCCTCACAGGGAACAGTTTTTCCCATATGTCCAACCTAAATTTCCCCTCTTTCAGTTGGGAAGCCATTCTCCCTTCCCCTGTCACTCCACTTCCTGGCACAAAGTCCCTCCCTGGCATCCCTGTAGATCCTTCAGATCCTGGGAGGGGCTGTGAGGTCTCCACACAACCTTCTCTCCTCCAGGCTGAACAGCCCCAGCCTGACCCCACAGGGGAATTTCTTCGCCCCCACAGAGCCCATGAGTGTTCCTTTTCAGCCTCAGACTCCAAGTGGCCCCAAACTGAAGCAGTGGATCAGCCCATCCCCCTCCCACAGCCCCTCCAGCCCCCACAGTGTCACTTTGGCTCCCAGTGCTGAGCTGGATCCTCCTCCAGCATCCCAGCCCTGGAAACCAAGCGAGGAGCGAAGCAACATTCCCCAGGCCACGGCTCAGCCAGAGCAGAGTCCCTGCATTTATTGCTGAAGTAGTTGGAAGTGATTGTAATGCAGCCAGATTTATTTCTTATATCCAGTGGTGGGCTTATTAAACTTCCAGAGGAGCTCTTTAAGCTGTCATTGGGGGCTTTAATTGGTGGGGAGAACTACCTGCACAGCCCTCCTTCCACCCACCGTCCTCTTCTGCTCAGCAGAGGGTCCCTCCAAGCACAAAGGGTTAAAGCTTCGGGCTGCCCAGCCCAGTCCCCCCCTCCTCCCCCAGTTTGCAAACAGTAGAAAGGAAAGGATTAGAGGGGGAGAGATTTATGGAGGAGCCCATCACGGAGCCTCAGTCGCACTTGGATGATGGGGGAGCAGCCCCCTCTGCCAAAGGGGCTGTAAAGCATTGCCCACCAGTAAACTGGCTGTTGGGGGGGCAGCCAAATCCCTCCTTGGATTATGCCGGGCTCTGGGAGTCCTTGGAAAGAGAGGCTGTCCCTTTTTTTATTGCTGCATTATTAATAAAGAGCTGGGGAAATACTTAGGGCTGCTCCGTAAATCTTCCCAGGGCAGGGGGAGGTTGCACAGAGGTTTGGGCTGGAAGGAGGCAGAGGGGTCATGGGGCTTGACCTACATCCCTCATCCCAGCCATGGTTTGTCTGGAGCAGGGAGAGGAGATCCATGCCCCGAAATCCCTTGGGATGTCCCAGGGCTGCTCCAGCCTCAAGGTGCTGCAGCAGGAGCTGTGCAGGGAGAGGTCACACCCGGGATGGGTGGCACGGTCCCATGTCACTGGTCCCACCAGCCCAGGGGTCTTTGAATCTCTCCCAAGGGCTTGGAGAGCAACCCAGGGTGCAGGGATGGATCCTGGAGATGCAAAAGCCCCAAAAGAAATGGGTGCTGTAACTCTTCTTTAGCACCCTCAGATGTCATAACCCCTCAGGGTCACTGCAACTCACCCAATAACAAAGGGCCAAATGACCTTTTAGGACAATTTTTTTTCTCCCTTCCGTAATTTTTTTTTTTCACAGCAGAGGGGAAAAAAACCAGAAGCACTGCATTTAAAGTGAGAAATGGCACCTGAAGTCTGCTGGCACTACCCAGCCAACGAGCAGCTGGTGTTGAATGTGGGCTCAAACCAAGCTGTGATCCATCGGATCTGGATTCCCAGGGGATGAGAGCAGGGAAGAGCTCCCACTTTTGCACAGTTCCTTTGCTCACATCACAACCCCGTTCCAGGCTGGCCCCCCAGGCTCTGTGCCCAGTGAAATGAAGGACATTTTGCTGTCCCACACATCCCTCCTTCCAAGGAAGCAGGAGGGCATCACCCATCCCCTTGCTCAGCTCCCCAACATCAGCACCTGTTTGGGACAAGCATTCCCAAAAAAGCCCGCAGTGTTCAGACCCAGGGGAGTTTGGCTGAGCTTTTAGAAAAAGCAAAACTAAACAAACCCTCCCGACTACCAACAAAATCCAACCCAAGACGACGACAACAACAACAACAGCAACAAAAAAGGGTCCTTCCTAATTTCAGCTTCTGGTCATAAAATTTTACTTTCATGTAACAGCATGAAATCTGCACACCCCGAGCAGGGCTTTTTAATAAAAGGCAGAGTTGATGTAATATCTGAGCCAAGGTGCTTTTATAAGCCAGAAGAAGAGAGACAGAAACACAGAAGGAAAATAATTTTCTTGAATTCCTTCCAGAAAGGAATTTTATTTAGATTTCCTTTAACCAGGCTGAAATTCTCCTCCCTATTTTAAGGGTTTCCCCCCCTCAAAAAGCCATCCCTGTGCATTAATGCATTCATCCAAACCCCTCGTTTCTTTTTGCAGCTCAGCCCCAGTGCATGTCAAGGAACAGAGCAATTTTCAGGGTGAATTTGGCTCCACCTTCCCCCCAAACCCTTGGAAAATCCCTGCCTTTGGAAGGTGCAGCATCTTGCACCCAGGATAACTCTCCTCTTCCAACACCCACGAGGACAGTGGGAAAACCCTTCCCAATATCCCAGCCCGTGAGGCTTGAGAGGAGAACAATCTCCGCTGAAGGGCCAGAAACAGCTCTCAGCTCGGTGAAAAATGACTTCCAAATGCCCCCTGCTCTTGGGATTTCAGAAGGGAAGATGGATCTTCCTATCCACTTTCCTTTCTTCTTCATTTTTCAACCCCTGACCTGCTCCTGAGCAGAGCCCTTGGCAGAGGAAATTCTTCCTCCAGGTCATTTGTCTTCGCTGCTCGGAGCAGCTGAAGAGACTCCTGCGGCCCAGGGATGCTGTTCCAGCCCTGCCCATCCTGCCCCTCCCGGCTGCTGGAGGGCTGGATTTGCAGCTCCATGAGCAAGGGATGGCTCTGGCCATCCCTCACCTGGCCCTTTGCCACGGGAAAAGCAGAGCCAGGGCAGCTTTGATGCCTCTTTTGGGCAGATTCAGAGCCTGAGACAAAGGGAGGTCGATCTGTTTGGAAATATAAGAGGTGATGGCATTTACCTGGACACGAGGGGCCAGCTGGGAAGGATATTGTTGGGCACTGCTTTCCAGATGCCTCAGATCCCAGGAGAGCTGCTCTGGATAACTCCTGGACACCCCAGCTCAAAGCTCTCAGGTCAGAGCGTGACACCAGCCACAAACTCCAGACACAGATTTGAAATCCCTTCAAACCCCGGGATTCCCAACTCGAGGTTCAAGGGCAACATATTGCCACAAGATGTTCTTGCTTCCAGCATGGAATCACAGGATCCTGGAATGGCTTGGGTTGGAAGGGACCTTAAAAATCATCTCATTCCAACCCCCCTGCCATGAGATGGTGTGGTGGGAAGCATCCTTTTTAGCAGATAATCCAGGCTGGAGGGTTGGGAATCAGTGCCTAAAGATTTAAGCACGAAGAAATTTTTTCCTTACCATGCTCTTTATAATTAGGGTGGAAATACCTGAAATAAGAGCATCTGTATCATCCCGACCCCAAACTGCAGGAGAACCAGGAATTGTCCTTGCAAGGTTTTCCCCTCCATGGCTGAGAGGTTGGATGGGACAGGGGGTTGAGCAAAGCCCATGAAATGTGCCCTTCCCAGCCAGGAAAAGAGGCTTCAGCTGGAGGGGGAGACAGAGGCAGAGCCTGGGGGATTTCAGCGCCACGGCTTCTACCTTTAAGGGGGGAGATTTAAGTCCCAGCTTTCCAAGCTGGGCCTGGCTCCTTAGAAAAATAAAACTCAAGGGAAGAATTTTTATAGGACAATTTGTTGCTCCCCATGAAGGCCTGAGAAAGCCAAACAGCTTGGGCTGCAGCTCTGCTAGGGAGGAGGATCCGGCAGCGTCCCACAGACCCTTTTCCCCTCTCAGCCAACACTTCCCTTCGGTTTCCAGCAGCCCACGATCCAGGGAAAACACCCCCCCAGCCCTGTTATCCTTCATGGAGGCAGAGAGAGGGAAGAGGCTGCATCCAAAGCACAATATGAGCTGCAAAAGCCATTCCAGGCTCCGTGGCGCTGGATGAAACGAAGCCCACACAAAAGGAGCGCGGCGCTGAAATATGGATTTCTCGGGGCATGAATAGAACTGTCTATGTTTGCCTTGGAGACAGGGGGAGGAGGCCAAAGGGTTTCATCTCAGCAGGTATTGCTTTTCAGCTCAGAGACGTGGAGCAATTGAAAGACCTCCTGCCAGGAGGTTTGGGCGGCCAGAGCAGCTGGGAAGGTCAGCTCTGACCCCAGCCCACGGACAGGTAGGTGCTCCCACGCCTCCTGCCCTTCCACAGATGTCTGAAAAAGCCAAGTTCAAGGCAGCAAATCAGCCATTCCACGAGCATTATCCAGTCTGGTTCCTGTCCCTGGGCCATGCCAGACCTTCTGGTGTGTCCTCAGTTCTCTGAGCTGAGGGCTGTGGAGTGGAGGGGGTTTGTTCTGGTGGGCTGGAAAGCACCAAAGCTGGAGAGCAAAGAGCCATTGGAGCACACTGATACATCCTGGAGTGATTCCTGGGATGTCCTGTGCAGGGCCAGGAGTTGGACTCGATGATCCTGACAAGGTCCCTTCCAACTCAGCACATTCCACGATTCTGTGAACCAAGATCTGCTGATTTATGTCTTCATAAAGCTGCAAAACAAGCCCAGCAAAGAGCTGGGCTTTCACTCGCCGTGAAAGTTGGCGTGGACATCATAAAAAAATCTGAACTGCTCCTATTAAAAAGGAAAAAAAAAGAAAAAAAATCAATTTTTTTTTCCCCCCCCAAATGATTTCCAGGTTGGAAATGCAGTGATGCTACACCGTGCCAGCCTGGCAATGAGATCACACGGTGCTCACGTCTGCTGGGAGAGGCTGTGGCTGCCCCAGCCCTGGGAGTGTCCAAGGCCAGGCTGGACGGGGCTTGGAGCACCCTGGGCTGGTGGGAGGTGTCCCTGCCCATGGCAGGGGGTGGCACTGGGTGGGCTTTGTGGTCTTTCCCACCCAAACCATTCCAAGATTCCATGGGGAGGCAGGAGGAGCCCACATGGCACGGCGGGGGCGGGTCCAGGGGAGCAGGGCCAGGTCCCCGAGGTGATGAGTGAGAGCAGTGATCCTTCAAAGCAGTGAAGGCAGAAGGTCTCCAGGTGTGATGTGGGAGGGGGAGCAGGTGCTCTGCAAATGTTTTCCACATATTTCCCTGGAAAGTGTGATGAGCTCATGTGAGAGGAGCCCTGCAGATGCCGAGCTCGCCCAGCCGCTCACCGGCGGGTCGGGAATGTCAGTCATCCTGATGTGCTGGGTGGTGGGATCAGCCCACCATGGTCTCCACCTGCCCCCCTCCCCCAGCCCCTGTTCCCATCTTTCCTGGGCAGAAATCCCGTGTCTGACAGTCATGGAGAGCAGGAACAGCCAAGGAGGAGATGGGAGATGTTTCCCAGCTAATCTCTTCCTCCGGAATGAGGACAGACCTGCTCCAGCATCTCTCTCTGGTGGTTTGGAGCTGCCTCTTGCCCACCTTGTTGCTGTTCATCTCCCTTGAGAAGCCAGGCAGGCTGAGGAGCACCCCCATCCTCCCTGGGTGCCACCAGTACCACCCTCGTGCTCCGAGGCTGAAAATCTGGTTTTAATAATGTGGCCATAAATCATTCTGTCCATGACAGCTGGGAATAGGCCCACAATTCCCAGGCATTCACCCTGTCCTTCCCACCATCTCCATGTGCTCTGCAGTGACAAGATTTTCTTACAAGAAAAAAACTCAAAATCCCAGAGAGGAGATTTACCTGTGGCACAGTTTGGGAGCATCAAGTCTGCCTGCTGCCCATATCATGGAATCCTGGAATGGTTTGGGTTGGAAGGACCTTAAAGTTCATCTCATCCCAACCCCCTGGATGAAGCAAAGCCAAGAGTTCCAAGTCCTTCCTGAGCTGTCTGCTCTTACTGTTCTGGAATCATCCAGGATCATGGAATGGTTTGGGATGGAAGTGACTTTAAAGCTCATCCAGTGCCACCCCCTGCCATGGGCAGGGACACCTCCCACCAGCCCAGGTTGCTCCAAGCCCTGTCCAACCTGGCCTTGGACACTCCCAGGGCTGGGGCAGCCACAGCTTCTCTGCCCAACCTGTGCCAGGGCCTGCCCACCCTCCCAGGGAAGGATTCCTTCCCAGTATCCCATCCAACCCTGCCCTCTGGCAGTGGGAAACCATTCCCCCCTTGTCCTGTCCCTCCATGCTCTTCCAAGCAGTGTCTCTCCATCTTTCTTGCAGGCTCCTTTCACCTGGCCATCCGAAGGGAAACGCTCCCACTCTGAAGCCTTTGCCTCTTCCCAGGGTGTTTCTTTGTCTCTGGAGCAGTGACTGGAAAAGCAGCTGTTCGGGAGGAGCTTTCACCTGCTGCTGGAGACAATGCCAGGCACAGAACCCACATTGTTACCTGGACATTTGGAAGCAATTACCTGCATGTTATGTAAAACCTTTATGAGACGAGCGCAGAAATTCGGTAATGTGTTAATCACGGGGTGAGTGACATCTGCTCGGTGCCAGGGATTCCTGACGGCGGCGGGAGGGGTCGGCAGTTCACCCTGATCACCAAAACACATTGTGCCTTTTCTCGTCCTCCCACGTGTTAATTTCTCAGATTTATTAGCCCAGGCTCCCGTGTCTCATATTTTCACGGCGTGTCAACATCTGTTACATCCCTGCACTTCACAGCTCTTTAGGCTTTGCCCCACGGAGGCTCCGAGGAGAGACACGGCTGGGTCCAGCCCAGGGCTGCTGCAATTTTCTCAGCTAACCCAAAGGACAATTACCAAGGAAATTTGGCTCGTGGAGGCATTTCTGGCATCAAAAAGGGCAGGTTTAGAGACAGGCTTGGCTGTCGGGACGAGCCTTTGTAAGTCTGGGGTGGTGCGAGGCTGCAGCTCTTTGAGAAGTGTGTGGTGGGTGGGAATGTGTCACAGAGAGACACTCCATTTGTTCCCACTCCTTCTATCTGCTCATGCACACCTGGAGTCGTTCCAGTCAAACAGCAAGGCATAAAATCCTCTGGGGATGCTCATCTTCAAAATCATCGAATCCTGGAATTGTTTGGGTTGGAAAGACCACAAAGCCCAGCGGGTCCCACCCCCTGCCACGGGCAGGGCCACCTTCCACCAGCCCAGGGTGCCCATGGTGAGCTTCTTCCAAGCCTGAACACGAGGAGAGAAGACAATTAATACTGACACGAAAATATAACCAATGGGCAGGGATTTTTGTGAGACTCCCCTTCAGTCCTTCTTTTCAAATCCAGCACTTAAAGATGCTGCTCTGACTGCAACAGGATTTTAAAGCACTAAGCTCTGGCTGCAGTTCTACCCCACAAATGTGTGACCTTGGATGACACCGATCTGCCAGAAAAAGGAGGAAAAAAGAAGAAAAAAAAAAAGGTGTTGCTGATATTTATTTATTTTATGCTTCAATTCCTCATTCATCATCAGGTAAATTTGCTCTTGGCAGCACCAGCAACTTCCTCCAAGGCAGCCAAGGTGACCACTAAAATTAGCATCAAACCCCCAGAACGCTTTCCATCACGTCCACGCTGTTTTTCACTGGACATAAATCGGGAGGTGTTTCGCCTTTGTTTGGAATCCCCGAGGGATCGGGTTACTCCGGGCATCGCTCCGCGCCGGGGACGGACCCGGCTCCAAATGTGGAAGTGAAACCTTTTATTTCACTGGAGAAACGTCCTCAGTCCTCCCCAAGATGACTAAAACGTCTGCAGAACCAGCGCTGCCCCGAGACCTCAGACAGTAAAACTCAATTTTCATCCTCTCTCATAAATTTTTTTTGCTTAATGAGAAGTCCTTGAGGAGCCCATTTCTCTGTCAGAGCCAAGGAAAACAAGCGGGAATGGGAATGGGAACGACCCTTCCCTGTCTCGGAGCTGTTCAATATCCGCATCCACAGCCCTGCCGGATCCTCCTGCCCCCCTCAACCCTGGCCTGGGGAGCAGAGGATGCTCTGGCAAAGGGAATTGGTCATCCCAGAATTATTCAGGTTGGAAAAGCCCTCCCAGCCCACCCTGTGCCCGATGCCCACCCCGTGCCCGATGCCCACCCCGAGCACTGAGTGGCATATCCAGTTATTCCTTGGACACCTCCGGGGATGGAGACTCCACCACCTCGCTGGGCAACCCCTTCCAGTGCCTGACAGCCCTTTTTGGGCTTTTCCAACCTGAATGGTTCTGGGATTCTCATCCCCGGGGCAAGACTTGGAGCCTGAGAAGCGAAACCAGGCGGGTTTCAGCGAGTGCTGGTGGGAAGAGTAATTAATGAGCTGCTCCTGATCCTGGGCAGTGCCCGAGGAGCTGCGAGCATGGAGAGCCACCTGATGGCACCTGAGCCTGGACAAGGGGACTCGCACTTCACCCTCCTTTGTCCTCTGAGGAAGCTACAAAAATAAAAGTGGGGGAAAACACCCCAGCAGCAAGGGGAAGGTGGGAATTCCCTGGCAGGGATAACCCTGACTGTCCCAACAGCCCCAGCATTGCCCGGGACGGTGGGCTCGGGTAGAAACACCGAGGCACTGAGGTTGGAAGAGACCTCTGAGATCACCCAGTCCAACCATAAACCTAAATAATGCCAGGGTGCCAATTAAGGAGCCAGAGGCTCGTTCGGGATTGCTAAAGGGGGGCTGGGAGGGGGTGCACTAGAGGGCACTGTCGCCTGCAGATCCTCCCGGGGAGCACAGGGTTGTTAAAGATGTGACAACCCACCTCTGCATTCTGCCCTTTGGAGTGAGGAACTGGGCACTGCTTTTTCAAAATACCATCTGTAGGTATATTTGAAACACGTATATTTCAGAAAATACATATATTTTTCCACACAGCGTCGTATGTTCAGTATATATCCCCCTAACATAATACATAACGTCATATATTCAATATATGACGTCATATATTCAATATATATCCCCCTAACATGATATATAANATAATTATATATAAAAATTAATATATTAATGTATTTAATATATTTAATACCACCTATTAAAAAAGTGATCTGCTAAGGCTGCTCAGAGATGCTGTGGGAGATCAGTGGGTGCAGCACCCGAACCTTTGCTCCCTCAGTGTTGCAATAACATGTTTTTTTTAACATGTCTCAACCCACTCAGTCTTGTGCAGGGCCCAGAAGTAGCCATGGAATTTCCTGGGCTTGGGAGGGGGGGCAGCAGGGCTGTGTCTCTGCCTCTGCATCGCTCCTTTCCAGGTGGGATTTCTTTAGGATTTGGCAGGGGAGTGACAGGGGCCGCACGTGGAAAAGTCACGGAGCGTGTGGGAGAGGGGAAAGGAGGGGAAAAAAGCAGTTTTGCCCCTGCAGCACATCCTGCCCGGGCTGGGAGAGGAGGGAGCAGCTCCCATTTCCACGGCTGAAGCTGCAGGGACACAGAGAGAGCAGAAATTCCCTGCCTGGAGCTGGGCCAGGAGCGGCTGCGGCTGCCACGGGACCCCCGGCAGGGGCTGTCGGGATTTGGGGTCACACCACACCCCTTTGCAGAGGGAATGATAAAGGCCTGGGGGACTCTCTGAAATCCCTGGTACAGCAGCTCCAGGGCCTGGAGTGGAATCAATTCCAGACCAAGACTGACCATCAGTGGAGACATTTAGGGAGAAAAAAGGGGAATATTTCATTTGCCTCCCTGACACGGTGATTCCCGAGTTCCCAGTGAGCCGGAGAGGGCTGGGATGTTCCTGAGTGACCTCAGTCCTGCCTCCCACCCCCAGAATTGCCCATAAAGGCTAAAGGGACAGAAAAATTCCTGATTTGGATCACCAGACATCCCACCTCACCTGAGCTGCACCTCTGGAATGTGGGGCCATTGGGAACAGCTACAGCCCGAGGTATCCCAGGAGAGCTCGTGCCGTGGGCAGGACCTGCTCCCACACAGAGCACCCTCCAGAGGGACCACAGCTCTCCACACACTGCACACCCCCACGGCTGGAGCCCATCCCAACCTTCCCAGTGTTTGGCCAGATTAAATGACCACAGGAAATGACCTTCCCACCCACCTGGAGATTCCTTCAGAAATGCTTCTTCCGAGGGGTGGGGGTGATTTTAGCAGCACGGGCCAAGAAGCGCAGGCAGAGGAAGGTGTGAGGTTCCCATGGGAGCCACGTGCTCCTGGTGTTGGTTTCAGACCCAGGAAAATTGGGAGAAACAGCTTTTTGGGGAGGGGACCCCTGGCACGGCCCCACCAGCCTGGAGCACCTCCCCATCCCAGCCAGCAGATCTTATCTCCCAGAGATTTATTTCCAGTCTTCTTTTCAAGACATGATGTCAGGATTCTAATAACCTGACTAAGGCAAGCCCTGGATGGAATTACAATTGTGTTTATCAATTTCCTTTCTCTTTTCTTTTCTTGTCTCGATTAATCATGGAACAGCAGGATGGAAAAGTCCTGTTAGCCCGAGCTGCCTCCCAGCCAAGGCAGTCCTGCTCCCTCATCCACTGTCTTCTGTTTCATCCAGGCTATTTTTGAGAACTCCCCAGGGATGAGACTTCTCGAATCACAGGAGTGAGAGATGGAAAAGACCTGTGAGCTCATGCAGCCTGTCTGCTGGCTGGGGCAACGGGGCCCTGCTCAGTGTGGGTCAGCTCCCACCTTCCCTTCCCCTTCCCCTTCCCCTTCCCCTTCCCCTTCCCTTCCCTTCCCCTTCCCCTTCCCCTTC
>VXBX01006776.1:3988-17688 GCA_013400415.1 Scytalopus superciliaris | reverse complement strand
GGGTGCCAGGGGCTCCTGTGGGTGCTGTGGATTCTTATGGGTGCCAGGGGCTCCTGTGGGTGCTGTGGATTCTTACGGGTGCCAGAGGCTCCTGTGGGTGCCTGGTGCCCATGACCTGCCCCCCTAAAACCCCCAAACCACGAGGTGCCCTCGATGCCTCACACCGCTCGGCTCTGCCCCAGCCTTATCTGCCTCGAGTCATCAAAAATAATTGGTGGCTCCCCAGTGGCCTGATCTAATAGCAGCACGAATAAAGTTATTTTGAACAGTTGTTCATGAGTTCATCTCCTGGAAAGCCTCAGCCCCAGCTGTTGCTGTGCTTTTGATTAAAAAAAAAAATAATATATTAAACTCAAACTGGGGATTATCGGGGCTAAGCACGTCTCAGCCCTCCCTCCTCCCCGTGTCAGGTGCCTGCCCGGCCTATAAACCCCTCTTTGTGTGCGGCTCCCTCGCCCCTTTCTCCGGGAGCTGGCAGCGGCCCCGGCGGGATTTGGCAGCTCTCCGGGATGCCAGCGCGCCGTGCTGGCACTGCCAGCGCCTCGCGGGTGCCCGGGCCTGCCTGGCAGCAGCCGCGGCACCCAAATGGTCGCCCAGGACTCCGGCCAGGAATGGTCGAGCTCTGGGGAGCTGCTGGGGGAGCAGCACGTTGAGTTGGGCAGGAGTAGGGAAAAGGAAGGGAGGGATGGGATGGGATGGGATGGGATGGGCCAGGAGTCCCCTCTGGGCACCACGCTCGGGATGGCTGGAAAAATCCCCTGGGAGAGGAAAGAGGGGAGGAATTTGGCAAAATTCCTCTGCCTGGAGCCACAGGGAAGGGAATTCCCGGGATCCGGGAGAGGTTTGGGATGGGGGAGCTCAAGGATTGGCCTTGGGAAAGGCCCCCTCCCCCCTATCCCAGGAATCCCCCCNNNNTGGGGATGGAGATGGGGATGGGGAGGAGGATAGGGATGGGGATGGAGATGGGGATGGGGATGGGATGGGGATGAATCATGCTGGTCTCCATCCTGGAGAAGTAGGGGTGGCACTGAAGGTGCTGGGGGACCTGCAGCAAACATGGGCACAAATGTGTCCCCAGAGTGGGGGTGTCCCCTCTGGGGATGCTGCACCACCCACCCAGTCCCTGTAATAACCCCCACTCAGGGCCATGCAGGTCACCCCGCTCAGGTGCCCGGGGACCCTCCCACGACACATTCCCAGGGTCCAGCCCCTCCTCCCACCCTGTGGCCTCCTGCCACCCCACACCCCGCTCGGCCTCGTGGCTCCAGCTCCCAACCTCTGCAGGCTCTGCTTTTAAACCCTCCCAATCTCTGTGCTAATCTCTCTGAGAAGGCAGGACAGCGTAGGATGGGAATGTCCCCTCTCCCCTCGGCAGAAGTGGCCGCAGGACCCCGGGATGAACCCGGAGCCAGGCGTGGGAGCTCAGGCTCCAACCCAGGAGAGCCGAGGCAGCTCGTCTCGCTCCTCTGCCAGAGCAGGGAGGAGTTCGGCTCCCACCCCCTGCTCCGGGCTTCGGCCACAACAACCTGTGGGGGTTTGGGATGGCTGGGAGACGGTGCCTTTTCCCCCACCTCCCCAATACCCCCCGTGCCCAGGGCAGCAGCAGTGCCACAGCAACTCCCCTCACCAACATCTGGCTGCACTCAGGCTGATCCCAGCACAAAATCCAGCTGCACACACATCCCAGCAGCTGGACAGACACCGCCCCAGGATGGGAGGAGGTGGGGGGGGGGGGGGGCCCCCCCTTCCCACATCAGCAGGGAATTTGCTCTGCCCTGTGTGACTGCAAAATCCTGTGCCCAGAGCCCTCTGGAAGGGCTGGATTGGCAGCCTGGACATTTGGAGAAATTCCTGCTGAGGCAGAACAAGTAGAGAGGGACTGTCCTGCACATTTGGGATGCTCTTGCTGAGACTGGATAATTAGAGAGAGGACACGGACAATAAGGAAGAGTTTCACACTTAACTTCCCTTGTCCAATCAATTAGGTAAGAACAGAGTTACTCCATACATCCACCCGAGGAGGTCCCTCCTCCTCCTCCTGGATAAAGACAATTTTAAAAGCAGAGCAATGAACTCACACCAATAGCTGTCCAAAGGCTGGGGAAACTTGGGAGCAATGCAGTGGAAAAGGGAAAATGGATCAAAAAGCAGAAAAATCCTCGATATATTCAAAGCTGAACAGGCAGAATATTGTCTTAAAACTAAACTGCAGGGTGGCAAATAAGGGGACGGGCAGTTGGTCATCATTATACCAACTAATTAAGATATTAATTCACAATCTCTGAGTCTTCTTCTCTAACTCTTTCCCTGTTTCAAACACAGAGCCACTGTGCCAGAGCAGTGCAGGTTTCTGGGAGCCAGTTCCACCCAAATCCCCCCTCTCCTGGTTTTCTCGCCATGGCTCTTATTTTCCTTTTCAGCATCAGCATCTAAACATCTGGGTCATGGTGGAGCTCAGAGCTGGAAGCGACACAATATAGTGAGAAAGGATGTTTTTGTGCTATTTCCAACCTTCCCAGAACAGAGACCTTCAGAAAGCCCTTCACAAAGGCTGCTTTCTTCCTCCCCACTACTTTGAAAAGCTGGGTGAGATCCTCAGTTATCTGCCTAGACCAGGGTTGTACAAGACAGAGACGATCAAAAAGGAGGGGGAAGGGGCGACGAAAGCCACAGCCAAGTGCTTTTTTCGGTGGTTTTGTTTGTTTCTTTTTAGCTTCTTTTGGTTAAAACTGGAGTTTTGGAGCAGCTCCAGCCTCCTCTGTGCTGGGGGAGGATGGGGGATCTGAACGATTTACTAAACATCCCCACTGATGTTAAAATTCTGCTTTTCCCCCATGTTAAAATTTCATTTCTTGGATAAAATGTTGAATCAGGGTAAATTTGGGGGGTTTTAAAGAAGCTTCACTGCTCAGCTGGTTGCTCAGTCCCTCTGAGCATCCCTTCCCAGCAGCCAAAATCCCTGGGCAGGCTCAGTGGGCACCAAGGCTGGTTTGGGAAGGGGCAAAGCTGTCCCAATTTCCCCCCTCCATCCTGAAACGCCTTTGGAAGAGATGAAGGATCATGACTTGGGTCTCCTCGAACTCTGCCCCAAGGGTGAGGGTGATGCTCAGCTCAGTCCCCTTCTCCCACCCCTTTGGGTGCTCCTGCACCCAGTGGGGGTCCTGCTCCCTCCTCCTGCCCCATCCTGAGCCGAGAGGTTCCTCTGGCTGCTCCAGGGAGCTGGGATGGATCCTGCTGGAGGGGCTGCCAGCGGGAGGTGGAGTCTGTCTGCAAACCCTGGCTGGGGCTCAACTATGTCCCTGTGATCTCCACCAACGTTCTGCCTCCTTCCACAGATCCCCACAGCTAATCCCCAGCTGCCCAGGGCCAGGCCTCCCTTTCCCAGCTAACCCCCAGTTTAGGAACTGGATCCTCGTTGCCCCCTCCAAGCCCTCTGGCCAACACTTGTGCACAGCAGGTTGGACTTGCCACCCTGAACTCTTCCCCCCTGTTTTTATTGCTGCTTTTCACACCAGGACCAGAGTAGAGCACAGCAAAGTCCTCTGCCCTCCTCCTCCAGCTCTCATCTATCCACCTTGGACTCCAGGTCACTCCCTCAGTCCTTGGAGACTGAGCTCCACCTTGCCCCACAGAATTTGGAAGGCTCCCAGCCGCATCCCCTCTGCTGCCTCTCCCACCTCCCTCTCCCTTTTGGGGTAAAACCCCCTCTCAAGGAATGCTTGGAAACACCAGGTTTTGTTGCCATACAAAGCTGCATCCCAGAGCTGCTTAAAGCACCACCCAAACAGCAGGAGCAGTGCCAAGGAGAGAGGGACAACGTGGATAAAGCCACCCTGGAGGAGCTTCTTGCTCTCCAGAGCATCCCCTTCAGTGGGACCCTTGTGTAGCACCAGCCAAGCACCCCCCATGGCACCCCAGCCCCTGCCAGAGCCATGGGACACTCCCTGAGGGGCCAGGACTCCTGGGAGGGTCCAGGACCCCTGGAAAAGAGCACAGGGATTCAGGGAACACGAGTGGGGCGGGTTTGAACCTATCTGGGAGAAGACAGCACCCTACAAAGCTCCCTGCCCACAGCAACACATGGACAAGCCCAGCCCCATGGCTGTCTCAGCACACAGAATTCCCACTTCCCAGGTCCTGGAAAACCAGGCACCGTGGCTTTTGTAGCACATCCCTCCTCACAGGCAGCCTGAGAACATATTTTATCATATACATAATCTGAGTGAAGAAAAAAAAGCCCCATGTCTCCGAGATTCCCAGACAGTACACTCAGCATCCTCATGCTACTGATGTAATCCTGGAGGAAGGTCCCTTGGGCCCAGCCTGGCTAAGCCAGGGCTGCTCTGAGCCCTCTCCTGCACGCAGGGCTGGGCAGTCCCCTCGGAGCTGCACCCCTGCAATACCCCAGGCACGTGTTACGGACCCTTTTATACACTTGTTGAGTGCCTAAATTCCCTCTGCACCCACGGGGAACATTAATAGCTCAGCAAAGGTCTTTGCTAATACTGTTTTCTGTCCTCCGTGTTCAGCTGCAATAAAAATTAGCCAGGAATAAAAATGACATCATAGTAAACAGGCACGAACCCAGCACGGCGGATTCCTGAGGTAACTCTGCACGAGCAGGTGCCGCCTCCAACCCCCAAAAAAACTGCCCCTGAGAGCAACTGCAAGGCAAAGCCTGAGCTGAGGTGGGACAAGGGAAGGGCAGGATCGGGGGAGGGGTGTGTGACCCAAAGCGCTCCAGCCCCAGCTGGGTGAGTGACTCACTGCATCCCGCTCCTCCGAGGGCCGGGAAGTGTCTCCTCAGGGATGGAGGGGGCTGTGCTTTGTTTGTGTGAGTGCCTTGGGTATCCAGGGAACTGTGACACACACTGGGAATGCTGGGCACTGCTCCTGGAGGAGGTGCACGTGGTGGAGCTGTGGGGGGACCTGGCTCTTGGGCTCCCCTGGCACTCCTTCCCTCCCACTTGGCCTGGGGAGCATCACCGAGGGCTTTGTGTGCTCCCCAACCCACCCAGCACGAGGAGGGATGTGGCCAGCAGAGGTCTGTGGGATGAGGGGGGGGTGTAGATGGGGAAGGTAAGGATCTGGCTGGATCCTGAGCATCCCTTTTTGGTGGACAAATCCCACCAACAGGTGGGGATGGAGGAGAAACCCCAGAGGGAGTTGGGTTTTCAAGCTGAGCTGACAAGTTGAGTTTCACCCCATCCACGTGTGGCCAGAGAAAGGTTTTAGGAATCATGGATTACAGAATCATGGAAGCATTTAGGTTGGAAACAAACTCTAGGATCATCAAGTCCAGCCATCCCCCAGCACTGCCAAGGCCACCACTAACCCATGTCCCCAAGTGCCACATCCACAAGGCTTTCAAATCCCTCCAGGGCTGGACAACCCTTTCCATGGAGAAATCTTCCCTAATATCCAACCTAAACTTCTCCTGGTGCAACTGGAGGCCAGTGGGGCTGCAGGTCGAGCAGAGAGGCTGATGGGGAGGTGGGCACAGTGGTGCCCCCTCAACACCCCACTGGGAGCACCATCCTGACCCCAACTCCTCTCTGTTATTTTTTGGGACACACACACAAACCCTGGGCGAACTGACACGAAAAAATGCTGGAAATGAAAACACAACAAAATCCTACAACAGTTGCCTGTCCCTTCCCATTGGGTTCTTGGTCAACTAAATTGTTATTGAGTAAGGCAAACTGCGTCAAAAATGTACTTTAATGAAGTGCAGCAGGGCCTCTGGCATCAGTCCCCGGGCTCCAGGAAGGTTTAATCCCCCTCTCCCTAAGCCACTGCAGGACATGTGCTGTAAAGAGCAGACTTTCCCCTGCTGGTATTTCATGCATGTTATATTTTAAAGGCCGCTGCCAGTTTAGTTTAGACCCAAAATGTTGGTGTCACTGGGGGATGGGGGAGGGGAGGAGCTTCACCAAAGGGATTAAAACCAACCCCCGAGGGTGACCCCACAGCCTGAGCTCCCTTCTGTTCTGACAGAAGGTCTGGAGGTGCCCCCAAAAAATTTGGGAAGGGTCCAAAACTATCACAGGGATGATGGGCATTCTCTATATCCAGCCTCACCCTCCAGGCCAGCGCTGCTCCAGCCACCAAGGACAAGCCCAGGGGACTCCGCAGGCTTTGCTAATTAGTCCTGGCTTAACTCAAGCAAACTTTCTGCTCTGTTTGGTTAAGACCGGCCTGGAGTGAGTGAAATCCGCAGCAGGGAGGCAAAGCCCTCCTGGCATCCCTCTCCTTGCCTGGGAGAGCCCCACTCCGGGGGATATTAAAGGCTTTTGTTTCCAGGAGCTGTCAAAGCCCCCTCACCTTTCACAAGCACTAAAACGGCCAAGGGGAAAAAAAAGATCTGCGAGTGGAATAATAATTTTTAAGTCGTAAATCTGAGCCTGTAAATCAAGGGCTGACGGAGCAGGCTCCTGAGTTAACATCTGAGGTTTTCTTTCACCTGAGGAAAAGGGAAAAAAAACACCCAAGTCTCTGCCCTTGCACTGCAGGGATGCTGTAAATCACCTTAATGTTACACTCCGGCTCTTAAACAGCCCCAAAAGGAGCGTGGGGAGCAGAATGGGAACCTGGGTGAGTTAAACAGGCCCAGGAGAACGCTTTGTTTTTACACAAATAACCCCAAACCGTCCCCTCTCTGCTTTCTAAAGCAGAGGGCAAATCCTGCACAACCTGGGGCTGAGGCCAAGCCTTGGTCCTGCTCCTGCCCTGGTGATGAGCTCGGTGAGGGCACAGGGAGAGTTTGGCTGCCACTGGAGAACCAAAGGGGCAGCCCAGAACAGTGTCTATCCAAACTGGGGACACCTTTCCCCAACTGGGGACACTCTTCCCAAACTGGGGACACCTTGGGCCCCCCACACCCCAGCTGGAGATGCAGCAGCTCCACAAGGTGGGAAGCACCAGAAGAGGAGCCCACCCCAGCCCCCCCAGAGGGGACATCTGCCAAGCCGAGCCTATCACCTGCCTGCTAAACTGGACATCCCACCCAGCTCCTCTCCTGGCAGGGTTACAGTGGGAAGTAGGGAACATGATGGGAGAAGTGGGAAAAACCCCTGCAGTTGGGTGCTGGCCTGTGCCCACACACAGAGTCTGGCTCTCCCAAAGTTAAAAAATGTTGGCTTTTTTCCCTCCGGGATTTCTATGATTTTACCTCTTTATTTTCCTATGATTTTACCTCTTTATTTCCCTGTGGCTTTACCTGTTTTGGATAAAAAGGACAAAGCTCAGCCCCTCTGAACCTGCTGTCCCAAGAGCTGAAGGTGCTTTCACCCTCACCCTCCCACCTCCATCCCTGCAGTACCTGGTGCAGCCCAGAGCAGTTGGGTCAGGGGGGTNAGGAGGAGGCGGAAGGCCCTGGCATGTGGAGCACAAGTGCTCTCGTGGCCCTCTCTGCTGCCTAATCCAGCGGGTTCAAAGCAGCCAGGGGCAGCTGCAGTGTCTGAGCTCCAACAGGTGACGGCTCAGCTGTCCCTCCCCACGGGGCTGGGAACTCAGGGGGGGCTGCTGTGGGGCCAGAGGGTCCCCAGTGCCTCATCCTGCTCCATCCTGCACCTCCTTGGACAGCTCCCACCCCGCTGCTCCCACGTGGCAGTGGGATGGGCACAGTGGGCAAGGACATCCCAGCAGAAAACTCCTGGAAGTGCTCTGAGTTGTTGGGAAAGGTGGGACCAACAGCATGGAGACAGCACCAGGACCCTGCAGGCAGCACCCAGGGAAGCTGGAGGGATTTTTAGTTCTTAGTTTTTAGTTCTGCTCCCAGTTGGGTGATTCCCCACCAGGAGAAGGGATCATTCCCCGCCAGGAGAAGGGATCATTCCCCGCCAGGAGAAGGGATCATTCCTCACCAGGAGAAGGGGTCATTCCCCACCAGGAGAAGGGGTCATTCCCCACCAGGAGAAGGGATCATTCCCCACCAGGAGAAGGGGGCACANCATTCCCCACCAGGAGAAGGGATCATTCCCCACCAGGAGAAGGGGTCATTCCCCACCAGGAGAAGGGATCATTCCCCACCAGTCAGGGAAAGCACAGCCATGGGCAGGGGATGTGACACAAACATTTGTCCCTGCCTGGAGCATCCCAGCCAAAATCCACATCCGTGGTGGCCACCAGGCTCAGGCTGGGACAGTGGCAAAGGCCTGAGAAGGTCCAAATCCATCCCTGGCCTCAGGAGAGCTGCAGCATCCCACAGCAATCCCATCCCCTCCCCGAAGGGATGCCCAAATCTCCTACCCTTGTATATAAACGCAACAAAACACGACCTGAACTATTTCCCCACCAGCTGCATCTCACCATGAGCGGGCAGACAAAGAGCCCCCTCCCCTCCACACCCCCCAGACACACCTATGAGCCCCCAGAAGTGCAGGAGTGGGGCAGTTCTGCCCCCCTTGTCCCGCAGCCCCAGCGCTCATTAAGCCCCTCGAGCCGCCGTCGTCTGAGCAGCACCATTATCCACACAGCCCCCCCTTCCCCGCCGGTAATTTCGACTTATCTGCATATTTTATTGAAAATTAAAATCCTCGTGCAGGATTTTTCCCAGGGCTCGGTCGGGAGCGATCTTTTCTCGCAGCCCTACTTGACTCCAATTAGTTGGGATAACAAAGCTGCCGCTGTCGGAGGATTATTGACAAATGCTCGAGGAATAAAAAGGGCAGGGGAACAGTCTATTAAAATGACAGCTTTTAGGGCTGGAAACAAAACCTCGGGGCGACTGCAGCGCTGGGGAGGCACGGAAAACAGCAATTCCTGGGCTTTTTGATGGCATTTCGATTGATCAGCCCCCCCCTCGAGCCACGACTTGCTGCTGATGGGTCACCACCAGCATCCCTCATGGCTCACCCCCCCCCCCCCCGGGGCCGCGGGGNGGAGGATTATTGACAAATGCTCGAGGAATAAAAAGGGCAGGGGAACAGTCTATTAAAATGACAGCTTTTAGGGCTGGAAACAAAACCTCGGGGCGACTGCAGCGCTGGGGAGGCACGGAAAACAGCAATTCCTGGGCTTTTTGATGGCATTTCGATTGATCAGCCCCCCCCTCGAGCCACGACTTGCTGCTGATGGGTCACCACCAGCATCCCTCATGGCTCACCCCACCCCTCCCGGGGGCAGCGGGGACATCGGCACCAGCCACAGGTCCCTGCCAGGAGCCTGGGGAAGATGGGAGTGTGGAAATCCATCCCCTGCTTCCCAGGCCTCGTGCTCAGGGATGCAGTTCCCATGGGCGCCCGTCGGCGCTGGGCTCCTGCCCCCAAAAACCTGCTCGCTGCAGCTGCGCGGGCAGCACAAAAGGACTGAGGAGCATTGAGAGCAGCACAGCCCCATCACTGATCACTCCTCAAATGGTTCATATTTCCCACCTCCCCCCACACACCCCGACTTTTTTCTTGGTTTCAAATAAAAGAATAGGGGGGGTTAAAAATGAAGGGCAGCGAGTGTTATCCCTAAAAAAAAGTCCCCCCGAAAAACCGACCTCACAGAGCTTTTTTTCTTCCCTAGGTGCCTCGGACAGCTGGCTCTTTAAATATTAATCAGGGGCTCATTGATATGCAAATCTGGTAAGAGGGAATAATGCTCCTGCAGCTGCGCAGCCCCGGCGAGTGTTGGCCTCCTCTCCAGCATGAATGGGAATATCTGAGGACACAGGTGCAGGAGCCACCAGGAGCAAGATCCTGCTTAATAAGGTAATTTGTGAGCGATGCTCTATAGAGCCCAACCGGGGCAATCTTTTACCACTTGACAGTGTGTGACCACTAAACAAGGTGTTAATCTTATAATTGTGGTGGTGCCTGTTCCCTCTTGCACAGCCTTCCTGGCCTCCTGCCCTGACACTCGGCCAGTGAGAATCAGCCCCACTGACAGCTCGGCCGCGCGCCAACCGATCGGCGATAAATTATTTATTGTTCCATTTCCAGAGGAACGAGTAAACAGGAAAGAAGGGGCATCCCACAGGGAGAGCTGCTTGGGATGTGCATCCTTGGACTGGGCACCGCTGGCCCCCCGTCCCCACGGCTCTCACCTGGTCCTGCTGGGGCCGTGACCCTGTCCAGGATTGCAGGAGCAAAGCTGTCTCCTCCGACGGGTCTGGTGGTGGCATCCGTGTCCAGGGCCCTGTGGGTGGGATGCTGGGGTGGTCACTCCGTGTTCCTCATGCCTGATTGCCACTTTCCTTGAGGAGATGAGGCCAAGAAGAGGGACCAGAGGCAAGGTCAGTGCCTGCTGGGTGTCTGCTGGTGCCTCTGCCAGACTGGGCGATGATGGGGAGGTGGCACAGGTTGGGGTGACAAACCTGAGCTCCCCACCCCCGGAGCCTCATCCCATCCCGGTGTCCTCACTCCCAGGCCATCTGTGCTGCTGTGCTGACCATGGTGGGGACCTTCAGACTCTGCAGGAGACAAGGAGGGAAGTGGGTCAGAGCCCTTGGCAGGATTTCACACAACCAGAGTCGGTGGAGTTGGACACCCCTAAATACCCAAAGGGCTCAACTCACATAGTTTGGTCTCTCCCATCACTTGCCTTGATCCAGAGATCCTGGAGTTAGAGAACCTCTGAGTGGGAAGGGACCCACAGGGACCATCGAGTCCAACTCCTCCACATCCCTGCAGACCAGAGGAAGGCAGTAAGGAAGGGCTTCCCTCCAGGAGGGCACCTCCTTCACCCTCCACCATCCCCCCTTGCTGATTTAAACACTCACACCCCTTTGGGAAGGGATGTCCTTGTGGGCACAGCTGGCCCTGGCCCAGCCCGATGGGGGCACCTTGGCATTGCTCCATCCCCCACAGCACCCCAGGGCCACATCCTGCCCTTCCCCAGCAGCCTCGGGAAGCGTGCCCGGAGCCTGCGGATAGCGGGGGATTCACAGCTTTTCCCCCCTGTGGCTCCCCATCCTCCTTCCCCCCGCCAAGCTCCCTCGCCCGGGCTCCTGGAGATGAATGCCCCGGGCTGGGGGCGCCGGTACCAGGCGCTGCAGCTGCGAGTGCCACAGATGGGCATCCCCACTGCGGAGCCACAGCTGCACACTGCGGGCACCCCCCGCAGCTGGCACGGCACACCCAATTAATTACAGCTAACGAGCGGCGGGAAAGGTGCTGGCATGTCCCGCTGGATCCAGCCTCGGCATCTCCTCCTGGGTCTGGGGGCAGGGGTTGGCCACATGGTGGCCCTCCTGGAGACAGGAAGAAGCCCAACTTCTCGTCCTTGTTGTGTGACTCAAATTCTGACTCCTCTGGGGTCAGTTCTTGGCCTCAGTGTTTGACCCTGGGGCAAAAAAAAGAAAGAGCAAAATTCCACCCAGCATTAGGGACTGGCCTTTTGTTTCCAAAGTCCATTTATCTGCCTTAGTAGCTCAGGGTTCCCATTATTATTAATTATTAATAGCGAATCATTAATGATAAATTGCCACTAATAATTATAGTTAATTTATGTACAAGGGGTTTGCCTCTTTCCGTGCTTTAAGGGGAGCAAAACTGGGTCCTGGACTGTTCCCTCCCCTCCCTGCCATCCCAAGCTGGAGGTTTGACAGCTGAACCTCAGGCCCCCGTGTTTTGTGGTGTTCTGTGCCCATGGCAGAGCAGAGGTGCTGTGGTGCATCCCTGCCCCATCCCACTGGCATCCCAGTCCTGGAAAATCACAGAATCCCACAATGGTTTGGGGTGGAAGGGACCTTAAAGCCCATCTCATCCCACGGGTAGGGACACCTTCCACCAGACCAGGTTGCTCAGAGCCCCATCCAACCTGGCCTTGAAAAGACCTTCAGGACCGTCGAGTCCAACCAGTGAACGATGCTCCTCAAAGGAAGGACCAAAACCCACCCATTCAGCCCCAAACCATGGCCTGTCTCCACATTTGCCAGCCCACCACCAGAATTTCCTCCTCCATAAAGCTGGAAAAATACCCAGCCCGGGTCGTTCCGTGCTCTGTAACGAGCAATTATTCCTTTCAAAAGTAAAATGAAATAAGAACCATTCCCACAATCACCTACTGGATTTTATCAGCATGTTTGGGTTACGCTTTGGCCCCTTTGGCTAATTCCTAATTGATTCTTTAATCTCGACAAGTTTTTTTATTGACTGATACAAGAGCTATTTAGCCCAGGAGCGGCAGGAAAGCTGCCTGGAAACCCTGGGAGACCCACGACGTGGTGCAGGGATGACCTCATGCGAAGCCAAGGCTTTATTTGATAATCTATCACTTATTTATTATTCTAACTAAGTGCTTGCAGGTGCTGGGACTGTGGTGGAACTGTCCCAGCTCAGGCACACACCGGGAGCGGCTCAGCCCTGTGCGATCCTATCCGGAGCTGCTACTGCGGAGGCAGCCGGATCCAGCCTGGGAAATGGGGGGAAAACACCCTGTTCTGGGCATGGGATGGGCATGGCAAAGTCCCCCTGACTGTGGGAAAATGGAGGAAGGGGTTGGTCCTCATAACCACCTTGCTGGGGAGTCAGAGTATCCCAGAGTGTTTTGGGACATTAAAGCCCACCCAGTGCCACCTTTCCCTATCCCAGGTTGCTCCAAGCCCTGTCCAGCCTGGCCTTGGACACTCCCAGGGATGGGGCAGCCACAGCTTCTCTGCCCAACCTGTGCCAGGGCCTGCCCACCCTCCCAGGGAAGGATTCCATCTAACCCTAAGTAAGGAGGCAGAGCAGGATGGGACACCCTGATCCATCGGGTGGGATGCACACGCAGTGTCCCGGCGTTGCAGCTGGGACACAACACACACAGGGATGATTCCACAGCTCAGCTGCTTCCTGAGAGAAAACCTGAGCAAACTGAGGGTTTGGGGCACTGACAAGTTACCAGGACATGGAAGTCCCCACAGATCAGGCTGGTGTCATATCTCCAGAATCCCAGAATCCCTGAGGTTGGAAAAGCCCTCCCAGCCCAGGGAGCCCACCCTGTGCCCGATGCCCACCTTGAGCACTGAGTGCCATGGCCAGTCCTGCCTTGGGCACTCCAAACCTCCCTGGGCAGCCCCTTCCAATGCCTGACCACCCTTTCCATGGAGAAATTCCTCCTCCTGTCCAACCTGACCCTCCCAGTGGGTCAGCACTGGGACCACTTACTGGAGCAGCACTGAGAGCACCAGGATTCCAGAAGTTTCAGACACCACATCCAGTGGAAAATCCTGCATAGATAAAGGAGATGGATTTGGGGATTATTTCTAGATGTTTCTCTATTGGTCCTTTTCTCCACATCCCTGGGGTGAGGCAGGATGGACAGCCCAGGGAGGTGCCTTCAGCTCAGCCCCAGGAAGCCCAAAGCCCCCCTGTGCCACGAAGATGCCACCCCCGCACCAGTCAGAGCTGACAGGGATGTGCCCCCGTGGGATTCAGTGCCCCCCCAGCCCCAGGGGGTGCTGCTCCCACCAGGCCCTCCCTGTGGTGCTCCCAAGGCTGGAAGCTGAGAGGAGGTGACAGAGCAGCAACAGGCTCTGAGGATCAATTAGTCCTGCATTAATCTCCAAGACTTTGGAGCTGGGAATCCCCCCAGGATTCAAGCCACTGGAGTGTTTTCCCAGTGAGGATGAGGAGGTGAAGAACGTGCCTTCCCAAATTTTTGCTGTCTGCCCAAGCTCCAACAAAGCCAACACCCTCACAAAGCAGAAAAATGGGATTTTGAGTGGCAAGACCCCGTTGTGGCTTCAATTTTAACCCCAGGTGGGGGGGGGGGGGGGGGAAAAGCAG
>VXBX01006775.1:334551-383027 GCA_013400415.1 Scytalopus superciliaris | reverse complement strand
CGAAGCCCAGCCATGATGATGTCCTTTCATTTAAAGAGGGGTGCACAACTCATCTTCAAGAAAGCTGACACATTCTACATTCTATCTTGGAATTTAGTCTTAGCTGATAATAAAGAAACATCAATGAGCTTAATTTATGTATAACATGACTTGATTAGCTACAAAATTAATATCTTTTGCAATGAGTAGACAAGACAGACAACTGAGCTACAGTTATCATTCAGTATTTTGTTGTCATTCGGTTTTTGGATTAATCATGACACATGTGCAGAGCCAGCTTGGGCCCATGTTTTTCTACCTCAGATCTCAGTGTTACATTAATGTGGTTAAAACCAGCTTTAATCCACAAACAGATTAGCTACTTTCATGCATAAACTCTGTATGAACCCAACAGACTCCACGCAGACTTAATTTGAACTTCCCTGCATCAGTTTTCCTGGATAAGGAATGCAGAAAATAGATGCAGAGGCAATTCCAATAGCTATTATCAGTTTGGACTCAATGTCAATTGAACCAAGCTCACAGTGCATCTATTTGCAATCACTATGACCTCCTCCTCCATTTCCAAAAGGTGTTATTAGGTCAGGTGTTGCAAACATGGGCGCACTGGGCTAGAGGTGGTAAGCCAGGAGATCAGAGTTCAGTGCAAAGCCTTTTCTCTGCACTCCCTTAAGAGCACAGGAGCACTCTAACTCAAGCACAGCACTGACCCCATGCTGGCAGAGTCTGTCTGAGCTGTGTGGTGCCTGGCCTCCCAGAGCAGCACAGTGCTGTGAGGGATGCACAGCTTTGCTGTATCACATCCAGCTGTGGAGCTACATCTTGGTCTTGTGTTCTCTCTAAAACTATCTGTATTACCTCTGCACCATTCCACTTCCCCATTCTCCCTCTCCAGTCCCTCAGTTTCTGGGGAATCCAGGCTCCTGTTACCTTGGACAATAGGGAACTGATGATGCTGCAGTAATGAGGCAACTGAGTGGATATAGTAATGCAACATAATGATATAATCCCTATTATCCCTATATTTATGATATGTATTAATTTTAAACTATTGGCTATACTTTTACCTGATTTTTAGTTTTGCATTTAAATCTAGAATGGTTTTTATACTTAAAACTAGTATTTCATTTATGTACTACTTTAAAATTGCTGCACAGAAGATAAGATCTTTTATGCAGGTTATGTTATGGCAGGGCCTATACTCTTCGTTTTTCTAAGCTTTCACTTCCCTTCAGGTTACTTAACCACTTAATGCTGCTCAGAATGAGAATTGCTTTGATAAACATTTAAAATAAACAAGCTTTCCTTTCCTTTATACCTTGTGTTGTTTTGTTAAGGCATTTTAATTCTTCTGTCCTTGTTTTGGACCAAGTGTAGTAGTTCTCTGAAATGGAGTTTTGAAAAAATTGAAGATGTTAGACACCTTGTTTGGAGTGTGCTTGATGTGTTGGATTCACAGCTGCATCTGCATCTACTCAAGAGGGGGCTGAGGGTGGGAGAAGAGTCTGGATCTCTCAGCACACACTGTTGCTTCACATCATAGATCCAATAGCATGGCAGTATAACTCCCTTGTTGGGATCATCCCTGTACTTATCCCTCAGGGAGAAAATCATCTGTTTTAGGAGAGGTGACTGGTGGATCAGAGCTAGGTCCTCTTCCAGTGCCTGCCACACCACTCAGGTCATGCATGTGCTGTATATACACACTTGTGCTCAGATGGGCCCCATTTGTTCCTTACTTCCAGAGTACTTAAGGAAGATAGTTGTGGCATCCAGGGCAGCACCTGGGAATTTTTGCAACTCTAGCAAAAAAAAAACAATGGGGGGATGAGTTTTTAGCGTAATGAAAGAGGTACTCTGACAAATATCAGTCTGTAAGAGGTTTGTTTTGGGTACCCAAAATAAAGTAACATTGATAATTTTCTGCCAGTTAAATTCAAATGATATGAATGACGCTTTTCCACACAATGTTCTCATGTATGTGTGTGTTGTGTTCTTCTGTCTAACGTGAAGGCTTGTGGAGTGCTTGGGTAGGATAGTATGTGCAAAAGAAACAGCCTTTCAGAAATTAATAATAGGATGTACAGTTTTAAGTGATTTGAAAAGTACCTTCAGCAGAGGAGATAAAACCTAGAGTAATGATACCAAAAAAAAGTGCTGAAGGGCTACTTAGGCAATGATAATTGTCCATTCTGGGCAATGAGCAATGTCTGTTCAGATTATAAAATATGTATTGTCCTGTAAAGACTGTTTTGTAGTGAGAACATAAACCAAGATTTACCATTCATAGTAAAATATGTGTATATATTATATATTAAATATATATTAATGTGCTTACATACCAAATAGCAAAATCTTATATTTTGAAACTACCTTGAGGTTGCAAAGTTGAGCACCAGAAAATAGCCTATAAATAGATGCATATTCAAATCTGATAATTAACATGTAATATATTTTTTAAAAATATATTGAATATTTCAATGCACAATATCTCTTCTTCTGAGCACTGTATTGGCAAACTCAGATACGTTTCTGAATGTTTTGTGTGCATAAATATTGTTCCAAGATCCTTTGGAGTCAATGGTTTTCATTAACTTTGCCTAGGTTTTATTATGAGAATCTTCTTAGAATTGATAGTTGAATATGATATCAGATGACAGTTTGGAAGACAAGTTTGTTTGTTGGATTTTTAGAGCTTTTAAGTCTTCCAGGAAGGTTATGTTGCTTACTGAAAAGTTTAGTATTTTGATTTCTGAATAATCTTTAAAATTTTGTGATTTAATTCAGCTCAGCATAGTCGCAGCATAATGGGTATCAGGAGAATAATTTTAAAGGGTTGTTTGCAAAGTCAACATGATTATACATTATGCTCTAACATCAGCACACCATCAAATCTCTACAAGTAAATGCCTTATTTTTCTTTATTTTTTTCTTTATCCACTGGTATATACCAGAGATATTGTCTTGTTCCAGAATGGTTTATGTAATTATTATTGACATGGAATGCCAAGTTTGCAAAACCAAAATTAAGACTGACTCACAAAGTACATTATGAAGAAAAACAAAGAACTGTTTAGAGAGTAAGACTTTAAGTGAAAAATTGAGGAATTTTATAACCCAAGTTCTTTCCCTCCTTCATTTCATTTGCAAGAAGGTCATAATGTAGAAAGAACAGCGTGTCTTGATTGTTTGTCTGATTTTGATGAAGAGTTGTTTTCATGGAAGACATCTGAATTTAGAGGTCTGGAAACACACAAACCTAAATGTAATCTGTATAATAATTAAATGTAGGTGGAAGAGGACACATAGCTGACCACGGGCTAGCATTATAGGCAGTCTGAGCACCCAGTTGACACAGCTGTTCTTGTATTTTTTGGAGTTATAGTAAATAAAACTTTGAAAAAACACAACATTTTGCCGAGACATTCTCTGGTGGAAGACTGAGAAAGTGATAGCAAACCAAACCACCACATAGGTAAAGGTACTTTTATTCTTGTAACTCCCCAAACATGATGGGAAGCTTGTGAAGTAATGCACTAGTGCTTGGTCCAAAGCAGCAAACTGTCAGCACAGACCACTCTGGAGACCCATATCAGGAAAACCTTGCCCCAGGGGATCACCAGGGAGCTAAAAAGGAGGCGGACATGAACTCTTGGGGTAGAAATATCTTTGCAGCAAAAAAATGAAATGGATATGAGCATATATGTTTGTCAAAGCCAGAGAAAGATGCCATGCCATAGTGGACAAGTGATATTTTGGATACATTAGTTTGAGGATATAGGTGGGAAAGGCCATACGTACAGCTGATGACATAAAAAGTATCCTAACTATGAAGACATAGAAGGACACTCGTTAGTCCTATCAGTGAAGGCCAGATGTTAAAGGTTTTACAAAGATTGAAAAGGATTTTATGGAAGGGACTTCTTGTGAGAAAAATCTTAAATTCTTGTTTTAGCAATGCATATCTTGAGTCGATGGCCAGATGTTCCTAGAGAGATAGCTGAAAAATAGCATGAGTTTGGATATATGGAATGCTACTTCTGAAAGATTAAATAGAATGAGGGATGGAATGAGCATGTGAATGGCAAGCTGGCTGTCTCCATGTATACTTTACAGAGATGAAGTGTTGTGTACATTTGCTTTTTTGCTGATATGAGTGACATCTAGTTCATTTTTGATTGACCTGTGTGAAAGCCAGGTGGAGTTTGAGAGACATCTAATAAAAATGGAGTCATCAATACTTGTAATAATCTAAGTATTTACACTGGCTAAAAATGCTCTCTTCTTAATGTCAAGAAGACTAGAAAAGACCATTGTAGGAAAGTGTTTCCTTGAAAAGTGGGTGCTATTTCAAAATAAATTCTGAATAACAGTTAATGAGAAAACACATGAGATTGTTTGTTTTAAACCTTTTGGTATTCACTTTGCAATCATCTTCATTCAGAGCTGCTGGTATAGACAGTGAGATGTGGGTCAGGACTCAGTGGCAGTTTGAAAGAAGAACAGAGCAGGTAAGTAGCAGTCTGATTTACAAGTAATTTTGTGTTTTCATGTAGATAGGCAGTCCTGATCAGGATGGGAAAAAAATGCCTGGTACTGACATTTATTCTTCTTTTCAAAGGTAGTACAGAAGATTGCTGGGTTCCTGGTGTTTTTTTGTTGTTTTTTTTTTTTTTTCCCCCCAAATGATGTTAGTTTAAATGTTAGAGAAGAGTTGCTTGTCTATTTTCAGCAAAGCTAATTTTCCAGATCTGAGCTCTGCTGGCTTCAGCTATTGGAAGTGCATACCAGATAACCACAAAAAGCACAAGAATTCAGTGTTTTGTAAGAAATCAGTTTGTATTCATTTAACTGCATTTGGTTTCATTTAACTATATTTGAAAGCTTTGAATCTGAGGTTAATAGACCAGTACCAAACTTTGAATCTTATTAATCTGTATTAAACATATATAAACTATATCTAAACAAACAGGTTCACAATTTTTTAATTTTTTTTTTTTTCTTTTGCCCTTATCCTCTCACCGCTCCTCTGAGCACGGCAAAATATCTGGTCCTGGCAAGAGTGGGAAGATTGCTTTGTTGCTTGGCTATCCAAATTTATTCTCAACATCTAAACCAAGTATGATATTCCACTGTAGCAAAGCAAATAACAGGCTCAGCTGCTTCATTGATGTTTTTGTGTTCCTTACATTTAAACAGATTTTCAGTATAGTTCCTTAAAACCAACTGGATTTAATTTCTGCACATATCCTCCTGCAACTGTTCAGGAGGTAATTGAAGGTAGCTAAGGCTATGAACTGCTTTTATAGCCTCCATTTCACATACAGAGGTTTGTTTAAAGCAGTGGACAGTACCAATACTCAGTAATTATGGGGAGTTTGCCTTGCTAAGGGAAGTGATATAAAAGTCTGTGCTGAAGAGATGGTACAAACTGTGAGAAGGCAATATAAGATGTCAATTGTACATAAAGCATTGTTTTAGTTTGTTGTGTCACTGTGCTGTGATGTGATATACTTGCATCCTAGAAACCAGTCTTAATATTAGTTTTTGCAGGACTCAGCCATCTGCAGTCACCTCCAGTAAGAGACAGGAAAAGCCTCTTGGCTGTTCTGCAAGTGGGCATTAAGGACATGAATGCAGAGACTGACTGACTGAGTGGCAGATGTATTCTGGATCACTGCATTTTATGAATATTGCATTGTTCCAGTTTTAGTTGTCATCTGTTCCCCATCCTTTGTCTCCTCATTTTTTTCATAGATGACAAATAATGTCCAGAGGGACTTTGGAAACATATCTCATCTTTGAACTTTTTTGTTGTGTACAAGATGGTAATCTGAAACTGAGTGTGTTAAAGATTTGAGAATAGAGTGTTCAAAAAGCATAGGGAGGAAGAGTGCTGAAGAGGCAGAACTAAAACAGAAAATAGGATGCTTCACTCAAGCACAGTGAAAATTTGAACAGCAATAATGAATGAAAAGCTGATGTTCAGAAATGAACGTCAGCCTGGATAACTGCCTAAGATAGGGAGCAAAGTATTTTTCTTTTCTTGGGGAAAAAGGTATACCTGAGGTAGAAATTTGTCATCTGAGGGAAATACACGAAAGAAAACATCAGCTACTGATAAAAATGTTTCTAAAGACTACTCTGAGCACCCTGTAAGTTTGCTGTGTGCCTTATCTTTTAGACTTTTAGTGCAGGTGGGGGGTTGCTTATTTTGCATTAATTAAGCTATTTGTAGATTTTTCCCACTTCCCTTTATATTAACTTAAAGGACAGGATTACTAGATCCATTTTATTGACCTACAGAAAAGGCAGAGAAAGAAAGAGAGCAAGGCTATGATCTTCCCAAGTACCCAGCTTCTGCCAGGGAAGTTTTTGCTACCTTGCTGGTTTTGGGTATCTGTGACTCAGGGCTCAGCTCATAGCTGATAAAGTTCTTTGAATGGCATGAGAGATTCAATCTACGTCTACTGTCTCAAGGCTGGTACCATAACAGTTAAGACCTCTCTTTAAGTTTTTGTTATGTTGATCATAAATTCTTCCTACAAAATTAATTTCTAAGTGTTGTAATTGCTGTGCCATAACTCTAGCCGTTTGATTTGGTGTTTGTTTTCCAGATGGATTTCAATAGCATATGTAGTAGAAATTTTTGCTTAAAGAATTAATTCAAGATTATGTCCAGATATGGTTAGAGAAAAAATTCCAAATGGAGATAATCAGTTTTACAAAACAGATTTTTTCATCTTCCTTACAGTTTCTATCTCAAATTAATTATTATTTTCTTACAAGACAGTCTAATATTCTTCATGATGAAACAGGTAGAACTACCTGACTTTTCAATAAAAAAATTGTACAATGTATATTGTACTGTTTTGGGGAATAAAGAGCAACTCTTTAGCAACGTTATTGTCTGTACAAAGCACATTGTTGAACTGTGAATACCTGAACACCTGAATCCACTTTAAATTCAGCATGGACCTCTTTACAATAACAATGCCCTAATATTTTAAGTTTCCTAGGGCAATTTTTCTTGAAGTGTGATCATTATGGATAATAGTGATAATTATGAAATTTGTTACATTTAAATCACTAGCTTATTGTATGAAATGGTTATTAAAATATCTTCTGTAGTATATGTGAATTGTAAGGATGAGTGGCATAACACTTCTAATAGCTATTTAGTTGCATTTCCTAAGAGTAGATGTAACCATGTGAAAAGGAATGGTAGAATTCTCATTTCCTTTGTTCATGAAGTTTGTTTCCTAGAGCAACACAGTGGAATTACTACAGTTCTACTGATGCTATACTACATTCCAATTAGTCTGTCTTTAATGAGGGGAGAAGGAAGGATTGAGGCAGTGTGATGAGACTTGCTGTTGCAGCAGACACTATTAACTTCTGAGACCTTTATCTAACACTTTTACCTTCATTCTCTGACCCAAAGCCTGCATAGCCATCTCTGGTGTGCAGTGTTTCAAGCAGGCACGTGCACTACAAGCCTGCATCCAAACATTTTAACACAGAGCCAAAACCATGTACAATTAAATCTAATGCATGCTTTTAATTAAAATGTATGGTTCTGAAAGCAAACAGCACAGACTGTGGCAAATGTACATCCTTTACTGGGGAGCATCTACAGTAGAATAACACATTATATAAGGTCTGTATGTCTGCACTGTGCAGAAGAGAGAGTTTTGATGTCTGATGTGTGCATTTCACTTATCTAATGTAAGAAAACATCTGCTCAAGACAAATATGCCACTGCTTGCCTTTTGAAAAAGACTTATGGAAGGCATGAAAGGGTACAGAGGCTGTTTTCCCAGCACAAACAAATTTCTTGTTACATAACTTCTTTGGCTTCAAAAGTCAAGCAAGCTGCTTGGTTCTATACTGGGATTTTGAACTTGCCAACTCTGACAGCTTCACATAATCATGTAACTGTTGTTTGGTGGTGTTGCAGCAAACCTCTCTGCTTTGTTTGCTTGAGCCTTGTCCTCCATGTGAGATTCAAACAATGCTGCCTCTTCAAAGGTGTATCTGTCAGCAATTAATGTGAAAGTCAGATCATCTGTGCTCCAATAGACCTAGTTAAATATGGCTTTCTGTTAGAAGTGAAAAGTAGGTAAGATTTTGAGATTATGAATAAAGGCAATAAAAGGAAAACAGAATTTCAGGCTCTTCTGTGTAGAGATTTGTGAGGTTTTTTAATATAACATGAAAATACTACTAAAACCTACATTGAAATTTCCAATTATTTGAAAGTCAATTCAGGGATTTTTCTGGTGATTTGTCTGAATGTTTTGTATTCGGAAGAAAGCAGGTACATCCTTTCATAATCAGGGCTTCATTAAAATAACTATATGTCCTGCTGGGTGGGTGAAGGAGGCACTTTTTACATTTTGCAAAATTTCCTTTACTTTTATCTTAAAAAGGTGCTGTAAACAGGGTTTTGTTTGCAGTTGTGTTATATGCAATCATAAAAAATATTCTAGGTACCTTGCTAATGTCAAATAAATATTTCCTTATTTAAACATCTTTTGTAACATCCTGAAGTGTGATTTACTTTCAGCTGTTTTAAAAGAAATAAGCGTGCTAATCATAAAACTTCAACTGTATAGTTTTGATTTTTCTCATTTTTTAATGAACATATTTAAGCTCTTCTTCATAATTCTACGTCTTCTAGATGATTTTATTAAACTTTAGGTCAGTATCCTCACCAGCACTGTTTTATGTCTTAGGAGACTTACTTTACAGTAAACACAGGGAAAAGTCCTCATGGGCCAAAAGTGGTTTTTTGGTTGGTTTGCTGCTTTTTACTTTTCTTTTTTCAGTTTTAAACTGACCAGGCTCTTCCCACATGGGTGTGCCTCTAAATCCCTTCCAAATTAAACACAGAGATATAAGCCCAGTGTGCAAACAATAGCAATAGAAGTGCATCTTATTTATGCCTTCTTGCTTTTTATTCATGAGAATCCTCAAGTATTTGTCACTCTAGGAGTGAGAAATACACTTAGATGCACAACCTGCTTTCTCAAGTCACCTGTATTGATTACAGTTTTTACTGTAATCATTTAACAATACAACACTGGGTCCAAATCTTCCTTGAAGATATCATCTTTGGAGGGAGCTTGATTAAAACATGTTTTGTCCCATCAGTTTGCTGACCCAGTCAAGGGGTAAAAAGAAGTGTAAATTGTAATTCAACTTGCTTTTAGAACTTCTGATCTCTAAATGTATGTAGCTGTACAGCTTTTTCCCATACTCCAAAGCAGTCCTTTAAAACCTGTTCTGTGCCCATCCAAAGACTATGTTGGTATCCTATAATTATGTTATTGAAAAAAAATAATTTTCTTGTAGTAATGATAGGAATGAAAATAAGACCTATCCCAAAACCTACAGAGCTGAACATAGCTTTTTATGTGCAAGATTCATCCATGAAATTAACTTTGGGAGTATTAGTTTAATCTAACCGTAAGTTCTTATTGCAGCTAACATCAAAGGCATGAAATTAGTTGTAGTATTTCTACTGTATATACATGTGTGCATTTGTCTGTAGGCATACCTGTGTGGCAGCTGAAAGTTTCCAAGACTTGAATTACTGTTTTGGAGGTTTTATCCTCCTCAAATACAATAATGTGATATCTGATACCAGATTCTGTAATACTGAAAAACAGCAATGAAAAAACAGAAGCCTTAGAAAATGTTGATAAATGTGTAATAGAAAAGGCAAGATTTACTTCCTTACTATGACCACAATGATTTCCCACACTGGTATATAAGTGGAGTTTTGGATGACTGTTGGACAGTTGCCACTAGTTAAGAATAAAATCGCTCAAGAAGCAGAATAACCACAAATATTATTCTAAACCCTTCAAATTATGCAGCCATAGTATGCTGGAAGGAGGTGACTGCGCATTATATTATTGCAACTTTTTAACAGAAAGTGCCCAGAGCTGACAAACCTCATTGGTGTTTTTTAATGGAAGTGAATACAGTTAATCTGTGTATACTTTCATTGACAAGGTTCTGCACTTAGGAGTACAGCACAGATGGTATAAGCAATGAATACTTATGTCTGACTGTAATTGATCCTATCAACAATGACATACCTTTAACTGGGTTGTATCACTTTACGTCACATATGGTTAATTAACTAAGAAGGGCCCAAATACACTAAGGAGATTTTTATGTTTATACTTAGGAAAACAGTCTAGACAGGTGTTAATGTAAATGAAGTTAGTACTTGTCAGAGGTGAAATTCTCCATATGTAACCCTGCTTCAGTCTCCAAATAAATATAATTTGGCTATGTCTACATTAGCAAGTAGTGAGGAGCAATAGGACCTGATCTGCAGGGTGAAACAGTCAGCGCTGAGGATCCCCATTCCCCACTACAGGGAGCAGGGGGAGTAGGAAGGTTGCTCCGGGCTGACTCTCTTTTGGTCCCACTGACTAAATGCCCAGAAGTGACTGCAGGACACACCTAGGTGCAGTCTTGGAGGCCATCATTTTGTTTAGGATCATTCCCTGTATTTAGTACCTTGCTATGTATTTTGGGCAGCTACATTTTATTATCCATATAACAAAGCTTGCTGTTAACTTCCAGCATCCTTCAACCTCAGTAATAAGACTGCTTGCTTAGATAACTCCTCCTAGCATGCTTTCTGATTAGCCATCACAGACATTAATTGTCTTTCACTAGATGTAGATGTCTGCCCCATGATTGTGTAATACAGCATCATATAGTAGAGTTTGTGTTGAATTATTTTTTTGCATGTGCATATATTTGGATTCACCCTTAGTTTTGCAGTCTGTCTCTTGTAAAAATACTACTGGAAAAATTAATATCCTAAATTATTTCCTTTTATGGACTGTACTTTCTATTGCAAAACACAACTTCCCTTTGCTTTCTCTAACATGGAATGACAAAATAGAACTTGATGTGGTTCCAATTTTGGTCCTGGAGGTCTCCATAGATATGGATTCTTTATAGCAGCTCTAATCTCAGTATTTTACCTTATTTTTGCTCTACTTTTGGAACTTCCTGCAATAGTTTTACCTTGAAGTCACTGAATGTGTAATTCTAATTATACATCAAAATCCAGTGGCTACCAGTGGGTGTCTCAAAAATTTTCTGAGATACACCTGCAATAAATGCTCTTGGAGTTTAAATGACTGCTGAACTCCATATTCTTGGCTGATGGTTCTTCTGCAACACGTATTCCTACAAAGATTCTTTTCTTTATAAAAGAGGGAAAATTATTCAGGTTCTTTCAGACCTTACATGTTACTGTCCTAGAAAGAGGAATGTTTCATGTCACCCATTACTTCTTTTTAATATCAAGGTGGGGATTTGTTTTACTTTTTTCTGCTCAATACAATTTTTTTTTTTTTTTTTACTCCAGTATGTTCCCTTTCCTTACCAGAGAAAAATCCTGTTTCTGTCTCTCTATATCCTTAGCCCAGTTGTACGTTCTGAAGGAGATCTCTGTTTTGCCTCATGTGATTTTTATCAGCCTCTCCCACTTGAAAACACTGTAGCTCCTTCAAAGCCTTAATTTGTCACTCCTAAAACATGTACTTTGTGGATGTCATGCCTAAACTTTACCATGCATCCTAGGTGGCTGTGTAATTTTCAAGTTTTGATTAACATCATCAGTTTTGCAAGCAGAAAGGTTGATGTCATTCTTAAGTTAACATCATCTTAGTTGTGATAACCATTAGTCTGCTGTCAACATTTGACAGATGTAATATTTCTTTGAATGTTATTAACTTTACAAATGGATATGAAAAAAGTAGTGCTAAAAGTTATTTTGTTAACACCTTGAATTTAACAGTCTGCTTATTTATAAAGTGAAAATGTTCATAGTTACTTTGGTTAGGATTGCATTCAGTTTTTAAATATGTAATATCAAAAACACACAAGACTATTGCATAACACATTATTTTGTCTATGATAGAGAGCATCAAACAGTAAATGCATAAAAAGTCCAAACTCCTCCCATGCTTTAAGAAACTGACATTGAATAATTATGATAATTAGTCTTGTCATGGAAGGGTTTTTTCCTCAAGATGGTGCATTTTATAAATATTTTTTTTTAATGTTGAAAAGTAGTTGGTTGTGTATTTCTCTTTAACTTGTACACTAACTTTTATGTCACAGAATATTGTCACAGAATTTTGAAATAAAAGAAGCAAGCCTTGAAAAGGAAATAGGCTCCTAAAGTCCCATTTTCACTCCTGCTGATTGTAGACTGTTTTAAATTTAGCTTTTGTATTTTCATTTGTGTTTTTATGCTCAAAATTGATGTAAAAGCTCTATTTTTCTATTTCTCCGTAAAAAATAGGTGGCATATTGTCAAAACTTGTAGTGTTGCTTGTACATTTTAAAAGAATAGCAAGCATAGCAACCTAAAAAAATGGACTGAAGTAAATATAACTGCAGCATTAATTCCAGGTTTCATGGAATATTTTAATACACATCATGGAGAAGAGAAGGCTTTGGTGTGACCTATTTGTGGCCTTCCAGTACCTGAAGGGAGCCTACAAGACAGATGGAGAGAGACTATTTACAAGGGCATGGAGTGACAGGACAAGTGGGAATGGCTTCAAACTGACAGAGTAGATTTAGACAAGATATTAGGAAAGAATGGTTTACTGAGAGGGTGGAGCAGCACTGGAGTGAGTTTCCCAGAGAAACTGTGGATGCCTCATCCCTGGAAGTGTTCAAGGCCAGGTTGGATGGAGCTTGGAACAACCAGGTCTAATGGAAGGTGCCCCAACCCATGGGAGGGGTTTGGAACTACATGATCTTTAAGGTTCGTTTGAACCCAAACCTTTCTGTCATTCTGTGCTTTTGTTCGGATATTTTTCAGATAGCTTCTAATCAGTTCTTAACTGGACTGCTCACATACTATAAAGTGTGCACTAAAGTATCTTGTTAAATCAGAGTTTAAATTAAAAGGTCTGGGAATCCTCTTAGTAATTTCTGAGCTCTAAGTATTTCAAAACAACAACAACACAAAGTCCTATATTTTAGAAAAACTTCTTTATCTTGTGTTACAGTGGGGCCAATCCTTCTGTGATTTGTGCCAATTGAAGCAGTAAGTGTGCCTCCACTGTAAGTGTCCAAATAACTTAAGCAGTGATATCGTCCAATATCCTCAGTACAGTGTAACATTGTTTCTGAAGGGAAGGGCTGTATGTACGTGTAAGAGGCTGGTGGGGGGCAGAAGGAGAAAATTATTCAGGTATAATTTTTCTTCCCTGGAAAGTACTTTTTTTCCCTTTCTTAAAGATGATCACTTAATTGGCAAATTCTTCCTTTGATACAGCAAGTTGGTTTGTAGATAGCGTAAAAAATGACGTGGGACAAGTTTCACATTTATATAAGAATATTACTTTTTTATAAAATATTTTGTTGTTCATGAGTAGTAAATTTACTCTCCGTGCATCTTTTATCAGATAGCACAAAGAAACTACGAGATTGTTACCAAATTTAAAACCAAATGTCATTAGCCATGCTGTGAAATCTTCTTTACAGTGCTTGGGAAGATACAATTCACTGCAAAAGGACAGTCAGGAACAAGAACAGCAGCTTTCATTGAAAGATGTCTGTGTAGGTCATTAACAAGTAGAAGAAAAACAACAAGCATATATGTCTATTAAGCCTTTATTATGATTTATTTGATGCAATTTGATACTTGTGTTACTAGGACCCAAGTTAGAAAGAATGGAAATCTGGGAATTAGATCAGTTTTTAAAAGACAAAAGGTAGGATCAAGCTGTCTGGATTATCTTAAATACTATTCCACTTATCTGTTAAAGATGTAGTTGATCTGAAATTTAAAAAATCCTGAATTTTCCTTTGTCATATTTGGGGTTTTCCTGTTCTGTTCTGGTAAAAATAGAAATATTTTCCCTTGTGTGTGTTATTAAGTAGATATCTGACAGCAAAATTAGAAAAGGTTTTACGTATTCTCATAAAGTTACATGTGCAGTGTGCTTTTATTAATTTTTGTATAAAAAGTCTCCCATCTAATTATTAAGTGATTCACACTCTTTGAAGTGAGAGGATTCTTTAAAGAACCAATACAGAAAAGAAATAAGTAAATAGAAACAACACACAGGAGAAGTATCTTTAGGGCATTTAAAATTTGAAGTTATTGTTCATCAATTCTGTCTAGAAAAGAAACTGATTGCATGTGGAAATCAAAACAATTTGCTTAAGTATGAAATATTAGCTGCATAGCAGGCCAAGAGAAGGGTAATATAAAGCTTCAAAACTAAAATAACATATGCAAACATCTTATCTGTATTCTACAAAAAAAAAATTAAAATAATTTTAATGTCAGTTTAAATTAAAAAAACCCCTTACAACACAACACAAAACCAAAATCTGCAAACACAGAAAATACTGGTTAATAATAATTGGTTAAAACCAGATTTTCTCAGACCTTGAACATTACATAATTTTTGGGAAAGAATTTTTTTGTAAAAATTGACACTAACTCTCAGGCTCCACACTCACAAGTTTCTTCACTGTTTCATCTTACCTTTGCCTTGAGTCACTGTCCCTTGCTTACATTTCCTGCCTTGTTCTCTGCATAATTACCTTTCATTAATGAGAATGCTACTCCTGTGCAGCAAAAACTTACAACTTCTCCTTTGAAATACTTGTAAGCTTAGGCTTATTGCACAACCTCCACCAAAATGTATAATCTTATTGCAGAAATTGATCTACTGTTTAGCGTAATGTTAGGCAGTTCTTTATGCTATTGTGGCCAGTTTGAAACCTTTTGATTCGCAAGGAATAAAGTTAAATTGCACAAGGAAACTGAAGAACCAACCAATCAAAACTTTTCTGTTTCTCGGTTTCACCACTAAAATTTGAAGTTACCTGGGGTTTTATCAATCTTAGTTATATTCTGTGACCTGGTAATTACAATCAGCTCTTGAGCCTACTTGACCATTTTCTATAGCAATGGTCATCCAGGTCCTTAATTTCCAAGACAATTTCTGTGTGTCTGCCACCATGCTGAAAGAGTACATCATCTGATGACTAATAAACTCTCCACCCCTGTTTATAAGACTTAATCAGGAACCCATTGATCCTGGCAATGCCACTTGTGTATTTTCCAAACAGTGAAATAACTAAGTTGGGCCTACAACAATGAAAAAGTTCTATAAAAATTAATATAAAGGTAGGTACTCCTTAATAAATAAGCTCCTCTGCCAGCTGCTTTCTAGTTTGAGAAACAGTTTGAGAAGGAGCTGGTTTGTGGACTGCAGTATAAAAGAAGTAGTATACAAATCATATACATTTAACTACATGCAGCCTAAGGACTTTTATTTCTTTGTATGAAGAGAAGTAATATCTGCTGTTATGCTAGTATTTCAGTCATATGTGATTCATATTCTCTAAATTTACCTAGAATAATATTTTTCAGACTACCATAGTCTTCTGTCCTTTTTCAATATCAAAATGGAGACTAATGTAATGGAGTACTCAGTTCAGGAAGGAACACAATCATGCTACACTTGGAAATTGAATTTACAGTTGTTACTATTTTTTTCCCCACTTCTTCCCTATTCATCCCCTCCCCCTTTCCCCCCAGTCCCAGTTACAGTAAACTGTTTATTGTTAAGTATAAAATAAAAAAAGTGTTTATGGCTTAAATATAAATTTAAGTGAGCTGAAACATCACTAAGAGTTTAGAAATTCACACTTAAATGCATGAAGGTTTGCACAAAATCTGAAAAATGTCTTTTCAAGATACTGTTGGAAGAACGTTGGCAGAACTGTTTGGTATCATTGTCTCATTATCATTGTATTGTTGAATCCTGTTTGATAAAACTATCAGAGAGCGTTTTTTTTCTTTTTAATGTTTGTTCTCATGCAGAGTAGTTTTGGTTGAGGAAGGGCACAAAAATTTTTATTTTTTTTTAAGATTTTTGTAATTCCTAAGACATCTGATTTTAAAGTTTGAGTATAATTGAACCTTTGAGACTGCTCCATATGAATTTTGTCACTCACAAAAGTAATGAGAAATATAACGTTAGTTTTAGATGTAATTGTGTTTCTGATTCTGTACTTAGCGAATTTGCTTTTTCAGCTTCTATTGTAAATCATATTTGTAAAGATTTAAGAACTTGACTAAGAAAACCTACTTTGGGTGAAAAACTAACATTAGAACTCTAGTGCTTGGAATGAAGTTATCCACATTTTGAAACAGAAAACTTTTTGAATATTAATTCTGTATTGGTTCAGAATGTTGTTTAGAATTTCTGTAACTCAAAAATATATTTATGAACATCGATCTTTTTTTTGTTGTTATTGTTTATCTTACCACTTAAAAGATTTCTTCCTGTTTCACTCAGTACATTGAATCATCATTGGTGGCAATAGAAGTTCCTGTCATAAATTAAGAGAATGACAGAATTTATTCTTACGGAGTTACCTTACTGTTAAAAGACTGGAAGAACAGAATTGTCTTTTCTTCCCTAGATACATGTTTAGTACTGCAAACAAATGTTTTCTAGAGGGTCACGCGTAGAATATGATACTTGCAGAACTGTCTTCGCAGTTGCCTTATTGCAATATGTTATTGACCAATGCTTTTAGTATGCTGAGCAATCATTACATGTTGGGGATGATCCACTTTTCAAAACAATGTAAAAATGTCCCAGGTTGGGTTTGATCGTATTTAGATCTCTTGGGAGGCAAAGTCAGGTCTTTGTGATTATTCAATTACAGCACAGGGATCCAACCCTTCCCCATTGTCCAGCTGAAACAATCTGGGTTTGCTCTCCAGGCTGATGTGCAAACAGATGAGTAAGTCAAGAGAGGAAAAGAAATTTTTCAACTTGACCTGTATCCTTTCATGAGTTAGTGTCCCTCTTAAGTTTGTTTGGCTGTGTTTGTTGACCAAAGAATGTGGATTATCCTGGTAACAGGAAATGCAAAGCACTCTCACAGTTATATGCTGCAGAAATTATTTTATGGTGGTAACATTGGTGTCATATATTTTTATTAAATTTTATTTATTAAATAAATTTTAAAAAAAACTATGCACAAACTCTTTCATAGTAAATCCTATGGAATTCTTTTAGTCTGATTCTTTCCAAATAAATTTTGGTTATTCATTCATGCTAGAATGAGTATCAAATTCATATCAGATATTAAAAATGTTTCATATATTGATTTTAAAGGAATAAGCTTTATAGCAACACTTCTAAAATTTAAAATTCATTACTTTCATAGGTATACTTATTGATTTATTTGCTGACCTTAAAAATACCATTAAAAGAGTTCTGTTAGGATAGTAGTACTCTGCAGTAATCCAAGTGTCATTCGGGTTGGCTTTTTGATGTTATTGAGGGGGTTTCCTTAAAATTTTATCTTCACAGGCTAATTTTTTTATACATGACGCTGCCATCAAGTGGCTATTGAGTAGAACCTCTATGTTATCCATCTTTGATTTAAATGTTAGTTTTATTTTTAATTAATGGATTGGTTTGGAATGAGGAAGTATCCTCTACTTGCTAACTGACAGAAAAAAAAATCAGTTTGCTGCTCTCTGGAGCAGATTTGTAGAAGTAGATGCTCAAAAATGCTTTGGAAGATGCTTTAACAGATTAATATTTCTGTGATGTCAAATTTTGTTGATGTTGATTTTTACGTCAGCTTCAGCAGACATTGGGAAACCCCTCTGGTCACCTTGTGAACTATTCTGAGAGTCTTTTTGACTTTTGAGGTACCTTAATATGTAAATCTTCTAAGGTCTCACTTTAACCTATTCTACCAGAATTGCAAAATACAGATGTCGTCTATAGACTTGGGTAGGAATTTTTAAAGTGCTTGTTCTAAATGGCTGGATCGTAAACTTCAAGAAATTTCCTCTCGATTGAGACGCTGACGAATATATAAAACCATATTTTTATGACAGGCCAACAACAGTGTCTCTTAAAGTAGATTTTCAGTTTTCAGGGAGGTAAAGACAGCAACCCAGCACCAAAACACCATTTGCAGCTCATCACAACCTAAATATTGGCAATCACCAACTGATCTCAGTTCACTTCCAGTGGTATGGGGCTGTTAACCAATTCTAGGCAAGTAATGATAAATATCCCCATTCTCCTGAAGAGCATTTTCCTTCTTTCACCCTCTAGAAATAATAATAGAAAATCATGTGCACATTTGCATTTGTATTTACTGTGTTCGAATTAAAGCTGCAAACAGCTCTGATTCACTAATAACTGATGGAAGTGTCTCATTATTGAGCTACAAAACCTTCAACAAATTAATGGAAATTGCAAATCACCTTGAAAATTGCAGGCTCTTTAGTCCTATATTGAGTACTGAGTAAACTGCATAAATAGCCTTGTTGCTTAACTCTTTCTTTGAAAAAATAGCTTTCTTATTACATTTTTAGAAAGCATGACTTAGTAATTAAGGCATGGCTAAACAACGTACCTTTTTTTTCCTGTGTTTTGTTTTCTGTACGTGAACGTTTAACATATATTACAAGGTTTAATTCCTTCCCTTTTATAGAACAGTTAGAATCATGGGCTCTCTGTCTCTGATGCTAAGCAAATATCTTGGGCAATTTTCTGTCATGCCCCAAACTAAAGAAGGAGATTTGATGTGTTCTTGTTCTTTTCTGTAGATAATGAATTTTTAAATATATACACCCATGATGTTTTGCTCCAAAATTACAGCTTAACTAGAAGAAAATATTTAATGAAAAGGAAAAAAAAATCCATACCGTGTAATTGTTTGTTCATTCTTTGTTTGATTTTTACTCTTTCTACATAACTCTGAATCCAAAACTAGTGCTTGTCACTTGTCATGAGGAAATAAGTATGGGAATTGATCTCTAGCTGGTATAAAATTTTTTAGCCCCATAATCATGGAAATCTACTCCAACAGAGTATCAGATGCATTTCTCTAAAGTTTGAATGATTTCTACAAAGACCTAGATTATTTTATGTTCCACAGTTCCACGTTACAGCTGCATCCCTGAAATAAACCTGGTTGATTTAAAGGAACGTGTTTCACTTGAATATAGATTCAAAATAAAAATCAACAGTTTGTAGCTTTATCCACTTCAGCTAATATTTGAGTCATCATTAAGCTTATGATAAGTAATTTATCATAATTTTCTGCATTCAGTAGAGATTTTTAAAAATTTTTAATGCATGGGAGACAATCTTTATATACGTAAAGCTTCATATAGCATTTATGATAGTGTGGTGTAATTATGGAGGATCAGAATATGCACTTAGACATTTTTCTGCTATATTTGAAGCTACTTTGCTTATAGGAATACTGAAAATGTTTGTGTGCTGAAAAACCCTCTAGGTATTGCTAAGAGAAATTCCAAAATTTAACAAACTCTGTGAACCTCCAGTGACACAACTGCGGCTATTAGTTGGTAGGTGCCTTTTACTAGGAAATCTTTTCTGTGACTTTCCAAATTGGTTCATTTCTAGGGCTGAATAACCTGTGAGATGTCCATCATTAGTTCTGTCCAACAATGGAATTTGGAAGTAACCAAGAATTGAAGTTTCTGGTTTTCCTGCCTCATTGTTGCAGGCTTGATGAGTGAGGGGAAAAAAGGTCCTTTTCATTTTCTCTTCCTCTCTTTATTCTTTCTAACCCACCACCTTCTGTTTTTTCTTTTGTACTTTCTTGGTTTTATTATTAATGTATCCACAATTCTTGCTCATCATTTTCATTCTATTCCACCACCCCAATTTTGGTCCTTTTACCCATGAGCGCTATGGTAGCAGCTTGCTAGCCTTTTTTATGAAAGAACTATTACTCCATTTTAGCTTCTTCATATCTAAACGAGGGACTCAATTACTCCCCCACAAAAGCTGTGAAAACATTAATATTCTTTTGTTTGAAGCTCAGAAAAGAGTTTTGCTTCGTTCTGTGTCCTCTCTGCTGAGTACGGTCTCTGCACTGCTTAGTCAGATAAGCAGTGAATATTTCATGCCTTTAAAACACCATTTAGCTGAAGAAAATAAGTCAGCTTGCTATCCAGGTCTTTGAATGCACTTGGCACAGTTTTGAAGTAGTTTTTTTTTTAAATATGCTAAGCATATGTAGAAGCTGCATGCATCTGGAGGTACTGTCATTTTCAGCATCAAGTTGGATGCAGGTGAATTCAAACTCAGCAGTCCTGCTGTCTGTCTTCTCTTACTCTGCTTTTTTAGAGAACATGTTTGAGAAAATTTTGGCATGTATGGAAGTTTCTGAAACCAATTCCTCAAGTATTAATAATAAATACTAATCCTTAAATATTTTGATGTTGAAGGGATCAATAAATATCAAGATTCTACATTAGGAATGTGCACAGGGTAGTAAAAAAACCCCTATACATTTGATTGTTCATGATACGTGATTGCTCATGAGACTCAAGTAATAAGCATGTGCTCCCCATCAGGACTTGCATACAGCTCTCTAATACTAATGCAAACTATATGTATTGAGCAGATGTCACAGACCATGCTCACAACTTGAGAAAGGCTTTGCAAGACCCTCTTCACAAGTGAATTCCAGTTTCTGGGTGTCATGCTGGAATGGTAATTTAACTTCATATAGTGTAAATTTAAACCAACTTGTGATGATGTGACCAACTGCAAATTACTTTTCATAGCTGCTACTTTTTCAGCTGGGATGCAGAAGTTGCCTTAGATTAAACTTGAAACTTCTCCAGTGACAGTAAAGTGCTGCCTAAAATAACTAATAAAATGCAGATGGGAGTGGAATAAAAGCTGGGTTTAGACATAAAGAGGCATTGTATCAAAAAGGTAGTCTCTATAGAGTTAATATTTGTATTAATAACTGAAAGTTATTGAATACAAAGTGCCTATTTTATCTATGCAAGTTATTGTATTCCATGGAAGTTTCATTTGACAGTTAGTGGCAGTCATGAAAATTTAGAACACCAAAATAGTATGACAAAACTTATTACGTGCATTTTCTACCATAATATTTTATTGCTGTTGTTTTGATGAATGGTCAAATATGTTACTTTCCGTTCTTGTAAAATCTGTTGTACCACAGACCACTAACCAAAACCATGCACTGCTATGATTTTTTTTTTTTTACCTGACATAGTCAAGAGGCTGTAGCTGATGGTCCTTTGCCTTGGGCCTTGATAGATGTGCAAGACAGCAGGTAATAACTAAGCTTCATTATCTGCTGCTTATCTGTTTAGGTAGTTTGATTGTCAAAGAATAAAGGTTTCTAGAGATGTTTCTTTTGTATCTTGTATTGGCTTTGGAAGGAGTAAACCCTAGACTCGCGAGTTTTGCATGAAGAACACAATAATAGTATTGTATATATTATTTCAGTTGTGGCTATGGTTTATCTACAGGCAATTTATGGGTGGATTTATAATATGCAAATAAAGGCTTTAATTTCTAAGCTCTCTGATGTAATATTTTGGAAATCCCAGCTATTTTGGTATAGGATGCATGTGAAGACCAGCTATTTTGGTGTGGGATGTCTAAGAATTTTCTCTCCCATTGCCCATTTTAATTTTGGTTGTGTCTGAGTGTGCAGCAGTAGAAATACCTGCTGAGCAGGATTTCAAAGTCATCAAAGTATGCAAATCCCGACTACCACTTTTTTCTTCTCCAGAGATTTGAATAGAACCCAAGACACAGATTTTTCTCCTGGTGTAGCTAGTAGGCTCTTCTACTTGCTATTAATAGTCAATACCATAATGATTCCTAAATGATCTGATTTCTTCTGTAAGTCATTAAAAGGTTGGTAAACAGGCTCTCCCCTAGACAAGAGCAATGCATGTGCTGTCAGCTGTACTTAAACAGGTGACTGAAAAACTTCTTTGAATTTCGGTTGTGTAGGGTCCTTGTTCTCTAAGAGAAATTTTTGTCCAAAAAGTTTATATTAAAAAGTGAAAATATTTAAAGAGTCAATACAGCATTGACTTAAAGGCATAGGCATTGGCAGAGTGATTGGTTATTTAAGCTTTGCAGTGAAGCAGGTAGTTTAAAACTCTAGACACTAGTGCTTAGGACTATCTTTATGAAGCATGCAGTGAAAAACTGAATCTGATGCCCCATTTTTCCAATTTACACAAAAATGGCACTTCAACCAACCACAAATTTATTCTGGATATTCAACTGAGCCTTGTTTATACTTATTTCTACTCTAGATGAGCATTGCAGGCAATGAAAAACAGAAAAATTGCAGGCTCTGAAATTCAGTTTACATTAATTTATGATTAAATGTTTTTCTTTGATTGCTACAAAAGTGGATCTCAAGGCATTTAGCAAGAATTAATATTGTTTAAATTAATACATCATTACTTATTTAGAAATTAGTAGGAATGTTATCTACAACCATTTTAGACAAATTAAGATGTAGATGACCAAAGGCTTGATTTTCCACGTCCCTTCACATACCTTTTGAGCTTTGTGCATTTATATCAGCTGAGATCTAGAACAAATGAGATTAAGCTGTATACTCAGGGGTAGCTCTTGAATTAGGAGCAGGGTCAAAAATAGACACCAAGAATCGAGATCTCTGGTCACTTTGAACTGTTGTATCACACTCCTTCCTAGAAATGCTACCATCTCAGTACTATGCAATACTGTAAATAGGATTTGTTTGGTCTCCATCTCATTTTTATATTTAGTTCTAAGTATGAAACAGTTTTTCATGTTGGCTTAATGTTTGGAGGGGTAGACTACCAAAACTCTGCTTCAATATTTCTTTTCCTTCTTTTTGGTTTTGGTTTGGTTTGCTTTTTCTTTTTTTCTTATTTAATCTCTTGCTAGGGAAAATAATAGAAAGTAAATACATACAAGACATTTACCTACAGAGGAAAAAACTGGAAAATGTCTCACTTCTTTAGAAGTCAAAACCACAAAAAATTATGGTAGTGGGAGAAAGAGAGCTAACCTTGTGTATGAGCTCAGGGATCTTACGTACCAAGCTGAACTTGACTGACAAAATAGTAGGATGATGTTTGAGGCAAGAACTGCCTTTTTGTTTGGTGACACAATAGGATGCTCTTCCTTGATGGATTCTCAGCACTAGTCAATATAATAACAAGATAATTGGTCCCAAAGATGGAATGAGTAAGATTGGATGGTGGTCTTTGGGGCCCCAGTGGTGTTATATCTAATCTAATTATGTTTGATACTGACTTTTTAATACATATGGTAGCTATTTCCTTGGCTTGGAAGTTAGGCTTATATGCAAGCTTGATGCTTGCTTGGTCTGTGTTCTGAAAGCACACCAATTTTTTCTTAGGCGAAACCCCAGCTATATCTGTCTCATGTCATGCTGTATTCTAATTCAAAACTGAAACTGATTTGTTCCAGAAGATGTCTTGAAGCATAAATATGTTGTGGCTTGTGGAAATGTGGGAGGTGTGATGGAAAGAGCAAATGTCTATAGATTGTACTTCAAAAAAACACTGCAACTTGCTACAGAAAAGACATAGTAAGTTATTGCTGCCTTGGAGCAACAACCCACAGCAGGCATTCACCCTTTTGCATGGGACAATATAAACATTTTAGTGGATTTATGAGCATAAAGGAGCATCTGGAGATAATGAGATTGTGTAAGACTAATTTTAGAGTCTGAATTAAACTAACTCCATAACTGCAAAAATCACTGCCATGTTTTCTGCTCTTGTTTAAAAGAGCTATGGACTATGGCAATACCAGATTTCCTAATCAAATGGAACAGAAACATCTAGTGTACTACTGTTGGTAGTGGTGTGGTGGGCATTGGCTTACTGAGAGGATTATGAAAATACTTCATGAAAGATAGTTATGCAATCAAATTTCTGAGGCAAGTTTCTTCTCAGCTTTTAGCATCTGCGTTCCATTTTGCCATGAATAGGTGACTGTCTCTTGAATTTATTTATATTTCTCACTTTTTAATAGAAAGTATAGTGTTTATTCCTGGTTGCGGGGGTACTTTGGTTTGTTGAGTTTTCTTTCTTTTCTGTTTTTTCCCCTCTCATTTTGCTATTGTCTTTCAGCTTAAAATATGCATATTATAAATGAAACATATTGATAAAATCAGTAGTGTGTGATGTACCAATGGAGTGGGTAGGGAAATAAAGTTGTTTAAAGTCAGTTTTGGTTTGAGAAATTTAACTTGCTCTCCTGAAATATCTGCAGCACTGAAATGTAAGTTCTCTTTTGCGTTTTTTTTTTTTTTTCCTATTTCCCCAAGTGATTCTTACCCATGAAAGGCTTCCAGCCTAGCAGCAACAGTTATTGAAAGTTCAGATAGTAGAAAGCTCAGCAGGTGAACAAATGCACAGAATTTTAGGAGCTCGGAGTCTCCAATGCCATTGAATTAAAGTGTTACGTCATAGTTTTGGCCGTTGTCTCTTCCAGAAGTGGCTGATACAGGAGTGGAAGCTGAAAGCTGCCAATCACCTCAGAGTGTTAGCTGCACGGTGCTCTGCATGCACCATGTTCTGCCCCCTCCCTGGCAACATACTTATGGCTTGGGGATGAAAACTATAAAATCCCAACTCTTTTAAAATCTACTAGAGTTTAAAAATTGACTTTAAAATTCCTGAAGTGAGGAATTATTTGATCATAAAGAGTGGGGACAAAATTATTGTTCTCAACATAGAAGCAATGAAGGTGAAAAGAAGTCACTGCAACCAAGCACTTGAAACTAAGAAACAATACAAACAAGCCTTTGGATGAAATGTGTGATATATTTTCTACCACTTCCCCACCAAAACAAGGTAGTTCTTGGCCAGTGGAGCCTGCCTTCCTATGGATTCATCCCTGAAGTTAATTGGACTTTGATATTCAAAACAATATGTGGGTCTGGTGGAAGTTTTCTCCATTATAATGAAGCAGTTAGGACTTTTACAGATTTTCTGTATTTGCACATGGGAATGCCAAAAAAAGTTTCACTCCTCTATTCATTTGACCTATATTTGCTGTGGGATGGAGATGTCAATGCTACCGAGTTTCTAAAAATACATTTGAAACCTCCGATCTTAAATTTGATCAATATTGGCCTAAAATTTGGAGAGGTTTTAGTTGGCATAGATGCACACAGTGTAATCACATACACACTCAGCTCCCTAACCTCAAAATCAAGGGGGAAAAATGAATCTGTTATTTCTAACAGAAAAGCCTTTTAAGACCAACTGGAGATTTTATACACCAGGAACTGCAAATATGCTTAGCTGTACTAATGCTTCATTTATTATATAATAAGAATTCTAAACAGTTTTCTAGAAGGAAGAGATTTGTATTTGTCAGCAAAGCTCTCCTAGTTGCTGGTTCCAGTGGTTCTCTGTTTCTTAATGAATTGAGCAAAAGATTGTTTAAAAGTGAAGGAAATACGAGATACCACCTCTCTCTCCTGCAGGAACCATGGAGCAATTATGACAAGAGGACCAATCCTTACGAACTGAATCAGGAATAAATTTTCAATGGACTTTCCCAGAAGTAGGAGTTTGCCTGAATTTTCTGCTGGCTATACTGTATTCGAATGAAAGAGCTTTCTGTTCCACATTTAAGTGTATAGTCTTGTCTTTTTTTCTTTTCTTTTTTTTTAATATAATGGTGTTTAAAGTATCTATCCACCATAGTTTATCTGCATCCTGATCTTGTCCTGTCTTGGACAAGTTCCTTGCTGGCTTCACTGAGAACATCCTTCCCTTTCTGTCATCCTCAAATTTTGTTACTACATTCTTTGCCTGTTGATTTGGCCATATTAGCTTCTTTTCTGCCTCAAGGAGCTGGCAAAGCTTCACTCCAGCCTGTATTTTATTTCTTATCTTGTTCTTCTGTTCTTTTCCAGCCATGCTAAGTTCAGTGTTGTTAATGTCTTTCTAGACCTAATGCTGCAGGATTGCCTTTCTTGTCTGGTGCAATGCAAGCTGTGAATTCACAGGGCACACACTCTCCTTTCTGAGGAGCCACATTTTCTTTAAGGACCCTGCAAATTCATCTCGCGGTAAATGTTTGTCTGCAGAGAGAGAGAAGAGGGACTGTAAAAACTGTTGGCTTTGCCCCACCAATCTGCTGTTTTAAGATTTCAGACTTCTCAGGTGTAGGTAACTGCCTTTCCTGTAGCTTCCTAGCTTTGTGTAAAAGTAATTGCACATTCTTTCTTGGTGTTTCAGACATAATGCAGGTCTGCTCTTCCATTTCAATTCTTATGTTAGATACGAACATTGACATTTGTTGTGCAAGCCATTACTCATTTCATGTGTAATCCTTATTCATTTTATGGTGGATTATTTAAGATCTTTTCCAGGAACTTTTCTTAAACTGTTAATGTGTTTGAGGACCAGTGAGAGGGGCAGATATTTAGTGAGATTTGAGCTTGTGCAAGGTGAATAACTTCCACTGGTTTCTGGTAGTGGACTGCTGAACAACCCATGGAAATGTGTTGATGCACACCAGCCTAAGACAGAACAACAAGCTCAGCTTTTATGGTATAGGTCTTTTCGTTGTTTTCTGTTTAGTTTGTTTTGTGTTCCTGGTCTCTTGATTTTTTTTGGTTTTTTGGGTTTTTTTTTCCGTTATCTTTATTGAGCATACATGTTGAATTTGAGATACCTAACAGTGCTTACTGAAAGCATTCATATGTCAGAAGCCAAACCTTCCACACTCTTTTATATTAACTACAAAGGGTTGGTTTCATTCTCTGTGCCTTTTGGTTTTACCTAGGACTCTTCTGATTTTTCACTGATTAAGGCAGTTGTCATGACATGCAGTTTTTGATACTAGGCAGCAACCCTCTGTGGCAGGGTGAGAGGAAACAAAGTTTTGGCTTAAGCACCGTGTCTGAGTTTAGGTGTAAATGCTGCAAAATTGTAGATGCCATGTTGGACTGTGCAGCATGCTCAGTGCCTCAGAGGCCTCCATTGGATTTTGCCATGTGCATGGGCTTGGTTTCTGTTGCTGCAACTCTTCTTTGGCTTTTTTTGAATTAGAAAAGACATTCCAGCCTCTATACCTATTACTGCTAATGTGTATATATTTTTTCAGTCTCATATGCTTTCATATGTAAATTGGCTATCAAATTCCACCCTCAGGTTTAACCTGTAATAATTTCATTGCTTACAGTGCAATTTGCACTAATTTAGATCAGAATCTGGGTGCATATGTAAATGTGTGCATGTATGCACACAGGTAATGCCTGCTTTCTTACATATATTTGTATTTATATGCACACTTTTGTTTTATAGTTAAAAATGAGTGAGAGGGAGAATCTGCAGATTATTTTTATACTGAACTATTTTAGAGCAACTAGCAAGAGTAAAATAAATCATTTGAAGTAGTAGGTGGATTTTCGAGTCATGCATGCATGTGCACACCTTTACAATGTATTCTGCTTCTTGTCAGTCTCAAGCAGGAACTTTTCTCTTTGGAAGCAGAGATATTAGGGAAAAAAAAAAAGGCAAATAAGAAAAAAAAAATGGAAGAAAGAAACCCCAAAACAGCAGCCATCCCAGCCCCCACTTCTATACCACCAGTCCAAACGTGGAACATATTTTAGCAGAAGTGCCCCAGCTCTATCATATGTGCTGTGCAGAGTCATCATGGCCATGGTGCATAGCTGAGAGCCGGAAAGCAAACAGCTGCTGTAGCCTGATTTGAGTTAAAATAGTGTCAGTGTTTAGTCTGGCGCAGTGCTTCAGGAGAGATTGGCAGCTGGGTCAAACAAAGTCATTCCATTGGCTCCCTTCCCAGTAAGCTTCTGCTAGTATTTAGGTACTAGTGCAGCCTAGGCCCCTTTTCTCAGGGATAGCCTAACATCTGACCGCACCCTCTTTGCTTTTTAAAAAATGCCTTTTCACTCTTTAAGATAAATCCTCTACTATACAATCTGCCACTAATTGTGTGTTAAGACTGTTTTTCTCTCGAAAGCTGATGCATCCTGCTCTCAACGTGGTGTCGAAAGCAGGCTGTTACAGTGCTGGATTAATAAAAGGGGCCTTTATGGTTTGTGAAAGAATATCTCTGTGCTTAGGCAGGAAACTTTTTGATCCACAGAAAAGCCAGACGACATCTAGGTAAGGCCGTGTATCAAATCTGCTTTTATGGGAGAGTGGGGCAGCGAGCGCTGTTAATTGCGATTGCTTCATGTTTGCATGCCCGTTCTGATAAGCTTTTTAGAAAGTTTAGGAAATAGCTGCTCCTGCGTCTCGAGCCCTTTCTCTCCTCCCTCCTCCTCACTCCTCCTATGCCTTTACTGCCTGCAAAAGCTTGTAATGATCTGCTTAGTTTTCGCTGAAATACGTGCGGGTGCCTCACTTCTCTTCGGAGAGGGGTTTCTTGCATAGGCGTGCAGCAAAAAGTTCTTCTGTCGGACCCAAATGCTGTTAAAAGTGGAGTGGCTGGGGAGAATTTACAGGGAAAGCTTTCCACTGTTACAGTCTGCCTGTGCAATCATTTAAAAGTAGTTGAAAACTGCTTTGAACTAACAAGGGTTTAATTACGGAAAAGTTTAACGTGGCGATGGAAGGAATATTAAGTAAGTTGTCTTTGTCTCATACTTTTTAATTTTAGTTGTTGCTTTAGCCTGTTGGGTCACATTTTTTGTCAGCGCTGAAGGCTGCCATGAATTGGTAATGAGGGCCCCTTTTGCACATGATTTTGGCACTTGGCCAAAATCAACTTCCCAAGGCAAGCTTTCTCTAAAAGAACCTGAAGCATTTTTTTGTGATTAGGAATCATGTCTGAAAGCTGCCACAACCAGTTGTGTAGGCATGTCAAAATGACTTTATACAGTGTATCTGAAGCATTCGGGGGGGAGGGTCTGTTTTTTTCTCGTGTACCAAATTGTTGCTATTATTATTCTAAATTTCCGCAGCTTATGCACCTCCAAAACCAGGCTACAGAGAGCTAAGGCATAATGAGGATCGCTGGTACCTTTGTATTTTTCAACATGCCAAAGCAGCACTAATTGTCACATTTAAGCAGGATACAGTATTAGGGGTTGCTTAAAACACTTGTGGACGTAAAGCAGATGAATCTTTAAACTTTTAATCTCAGTAAATTATGCTCAGTGAACAGTAAGTAATGATATTTTTGAGAAGTTTCTTTGTTTGAATTGTATGAGTGGAGCTTTTTGATATATCTATTTTAAAAATACATGCCTAGATCAACTGCGGGGGAAATTTGCAAGGAAAATCTTGGATGTGCCTTTGGATTTATCCCAATTCCTTGAAATCTGTGTATGGGTCTGATCTGCTAGGCAAGGCAGCAGGAGCTGGGTAGTCCTTTGTTGTTAAAAAGGGGGAAAGGGAGTTAGTCTAAACATTAATAAGGAGCTGCAAAAGTTCACGTTTCCAGTATGCTCGGAGTTTTGAAATTTGTGGAGATCATCAGTGCAATAAATGGGTGATTATTCCTTGCTGATATTATATAAACAAGTCTGGCACTGTAAGTGAATACATTATTATTATACACTTGAACGTTTTGTGAATTTAATCTGCATTTAGCAAAGCAATCCAGCAATTGGAAATTAAGGACCTATTACATGCTGTGTATACTCTACCCCAGTGTCGTTTCCACGTGCGTTCAATGTAAAGACAAAATTAGGCAGCAATCTTGTTATGTGTTTTTATTTTACATTTTTGCACTTTTGGCTGTAGCAAAGGAGTTACTGGTTCTTTCCTATATGTGTTATTTATTTATAAGCAACACCACACTTCGGCAGCAATACCGATAGGAACAGCCTTTTTGCACCTTCCCCTGCCCCCCCAGCCTTGATCCCTTTTGCAGTAGTTCCTGCTGTTAAAATGGGCTTTACAGGTATTGTCTTTCTTCTGTTGAACCGTACATTTTCTGTAAGGTGTTTGTGTGTGGGGGTGTGTGTGTTGCCTTTATTACATAATGCAAGGCATAGCTAGGTTGGGAAAAAACTCGAGCTTTACAAGCTCTTCAGTATCTGTACTTTCACGTAACTTGTCTGGGAGAGTTTGTTCATTGTTACATTGCAGGAGACTGAGTTGCAGTACTTGAAATTCTCCTACAAGTTTAACTATAACGCATATTTACAATGAAAGAAAACAGACGAGATTAACATGTTGTAAAAAATAGATGGAGATCATTAGTAAAGTAAAACCCATAGAAATTAATTGCATTTTTCTGGGGTTTTTTGAAAAGTTTTTACAGCAGGGGAAAAGTACGTCACAATTGAATCCTATTTTGATGTAAAGCATTGCCAGAAAATGACCATACTGGGTGCAAAAGTAAATGTGATAGTACACATTTTGAAAATTGGTATGGAATTTATTTGCTGGTGCATGGAAAGAATTTCTCCTGAGTTACTGAATTAGGTACAGTTAGTTCAAAATATGCACATACCCACCTTGTTACTGCAAAACTAGCTTTAAAATGTTTTACTGTGATATTCCTAGTTCTGCCTACAAGGTTTTACTGTGAAATAATGAACACATGAGAATGGACTACTTCTAGAGGTTTTAATTTTTGGTTTGGTTGGTGCAGTGTTGTGTTAAAAATCCCAGCAAGTTATGCTCCAGAAAACTTTATAAACGGTTTTTAAATCCGGAGTCAAATTTTATCGGATAGCATGTCTGAAGTATAAAATCTAATCTACAAAGTAACAGAGAATTTTTCATAAAAACTTAAAACGTTATAAACTTGCTTTTGATTGCAGACACCAAATCAACATTCTCCTTCATCAAATCTATTGTCTGTATGAGGATACATAGAAGTTGTTTCCATCAGATAGATCAGTATTCTGTATTCATAAGCTTAAAATTTAAGATGTATAGATATTTTATTCTGTTTTCAACTCCCAAACCATTTGATTAATGTTTCTTCTTTATAATTAGCTTGATAAATAACTGTTTAGTTACTTTTCCTGAGACCACAAAAGGTGAGGAATATTAAGTATTCTCCTTTGTACCATTTTTATTTTTAACAGCCCTCAGGAATGATGTGTCTCTAATTTTCATACTTGGATGACTTTATGTTTTCTATTTGTTTGCAAACATATAATGAAAGAATGCAATTATAAAGCTTAACTTTGTTGTAGTTTTGTATCTTAGATTTTGCTTCATGGAGCTGTTGAAGTCTGTTACCCATTTCAGTGCAGTAAACCAATTTATTCTTCATTCAAAATACAAATTCCTGTTTTTATTCATTTGAATAAAAGTTGCAAATGTATTTATAAAATACTTTCACGTATGTGAAAAAAAAAAAAAAAACAAACCAGAAAAACAAACTAAACATTGTAGGACACTTTCAGTTTCTCAAGAAAGCATTGGTCTTGTGAAAACAGCTTTATTCCTCAGTAGATTCTGCTGCGCGTTTAAAACTTTAGACATTAAATGGTGTTGTTTTGTGGATTTGATTTTGTTTTGGGTTTTGTTTTTTTTTTTTTAGCAAGGATTTCATTCATATAAACCAGGCACTTTGTTCTATATGTTCTAAATTCCATCAATGAGATAAATAAATTGCTGCATTGGATGGAACATAATTATTGAATTTTGGCAGAACTTCAGTGAACTCTGCCATGAAAGATTAATGTGCACAGTCCGCTCTTAGATTCTAAAGTAACAGAGTAAGATAAGGGGAGTGCATAACAGGCTCCAACCTTTGTGGTTTGGAGAAAATAGAAAACCATGGGCAAATGTTAACTTTCGGTATAAACTGCTAATGATAATGTTTTGTCATCTGGGTGATAAAAACTACAGGAGGAGACAAGAAAATCCAATTTAACACAAATTCTCTCCGCTTCTTTCTTGCTCTGCTTCCCATTTTTCAATATTAGAAAAGCTACAGTTGCTCTGTATTCTTACGAGGAGAGCATAGCAGGCAGGCTACTTGCAGTATCCAGCAATATAATGTGCTAATGGAATCCCTCCATGTCAGCACGTTGTATGTGGTTTTTCACTACAGTTGCAATTTTGGTTTGTGATTATGCTACATTGATTTCAGAATACAAGTAAAATCGTACTGCCTGGATGAAGGCTACATGTAGTCATAGTACTGTTTGTTATTATTCCCCTCTCTCTTCTTTCTCTACCAAAACCTGATACTTTAAAGCATTTGCTTCAATTGAAAAACTGTGGTTATAATCGCAGAATCTTATTCCTCCTGGCTTTTAAATAATTACTGCGCCTAAATAATGTTTTAAATTGAGAACAAAGATGCATTGTGCTGCCAGTCAAGCTCCCTTGGCAGGACCAATAGGATTGCAAAGACTTTTTAGTATTTTCAGTCAGTTCGCTATAGGAGAGAACGGACACGACATCAGCCCTGCTTTGGGGAGAGCAGCTGCCCCTTTGGTGGCAGTACCTGCTCCTGGGAGCAATCCCTCTGTCCGCTCGGCCTCTCCAGCACCCTGAACCTAAGCCTGCATGTTTTCCCTTCCACAGATATGTGTGGCCCCAGGCTCCAGCCCTGAGGCTGGAGCTGGTTTCCAGTGGGCCTCGGGGACAGCAGCACAATGGGCAGGCTCTGGCATGGCTGCAGGTGTGCGGTCTGCCTGACTGGATGGTCACGGGGGTACGGCTCAATGCACCCAAAACGCCTGGAATCAGAGGGAGTTAGGCAGGGATGATGCACCCGTGGTAGGTCTTTTTTCCTCTGTTTGTTTGGTCCTTGCTTCCAGACTGTTAACCTGCTGCTAAGGCCCAGTGTGTTCAGCTCAGTGTTTTAAAGTGGCAGGTATCCAGAATCTTGGACATATCTCATGACTTCAAAGACATTTATGCTCTCCTTCCCAGTCACATCCTTAGGCTCATGATGACAGCATTATGAGTGGGAGAGTTAAAGAGGTATAAGGGCAAGGGACTGATCTAGTGCCCATTGCAGTCAGCAGGGAGAATCCCCCTGACCACGTCTCTTTCGATCCCAAACCCTGTGGCCTGGCTGCTCTGGGATGCCGAAAACTGCCTCTTCCCACTTAGATCCTGATGACACTAACATGACTAGTGTTGCCATCTTCTCAAGCAGCTTTGTTGTTTTCATTGGAACTCCTCAAAGAAGAAAGTTTACTGAGTAAAAGGCTTGAATGTGCCTTCCTTGTGTTCTAAAGAAGCAGATGAACAGAGCTTGTTTTGCCCATTTGCAGTCCTTTTTCTGGTCTTTCTCTGCTTCTAGAAATTGCTCTTGTGCCTGATCTTGATTATCAATTCATATCACCATTTCAAGCAGAGGTTCAGTATGTGCAGCTACCTGCCTTCTAGTGTATTCCTGTTATTAGATATATGCCCATGATGATGTGAATTTGCATTCTAAGTCTATTGTTTTGATAATTGGACACAGTTTTCTTTCTAAGATTGATTTCAGGATACCTTCAAGCGAAAAAAAAAAAAAGGGTATTTTTATCTTTTGTAGACCACTGTAGAGTGCTTCAGTCTTTGTTTGACCTAGAAGTGTATTTGGTTGGAAAACCAAAGGTTATGGTGAGAGTGTGTCTGTATTTTAAAGCAGACTGAGAATTTCTTTCTTTTAAGTAATTCACAGAAATGAACATTTTTTATTATCAATTTAAAATTATAACCACAGATAACAAAATAATAGAAGTAGGAATATTGTGCCTTGTTTGCATGGATAATAAATGCATTTGCAGTGTGAAATCAGGGTATGGTTTTACAGCAGTGGGTTTATGGACTGTTGAAATACTCAGTCTTAAAATATTATGAATATATTTGCAAAATATGACCTGGTGAACACCCCCTACATAATTTGAATGCATAATAGTTGGGGGAATATTCAAATGCCTACCAGGTATTATACGTGAGGTTCTGAGCTGACAAAAAAAAAAAAAGGTACATTAAAGCCAAACTTGTTGTTCCCTCTCTGCTGACCATAGAAGCAGCTCTTTGGGGTGGTGTGTGACAGGGGCACTGGGACATTTCTGTGCCTCTGTGCAGCTGTGTGTTACGCAGTGGGGAGAGCAGTGGGAGGGTAGGAGAGAAGCCAAGGTACTTGTGGCTGTACAGATCAGCTGTTGTTCTGCCTGGCAGAGAGAGCACAGCGGCTGTTCTGGGATCCCAGGCTGAGGTCTGCTCTGAGCCTTCCTCAGGGAGGGACGAGTTTCTTTCGGCTCCAACCCCAGAGCCCTTGGCAGTGTGAGGTGGAGTTACATGGGCAGAGCCCTGGGTGATGGCTCAGTCCTATTGGGGATTCTCTGCGGCTTCATGAGCTACCACAAAATTTGAGTTCTCAATTATAGGCAGAAAGCATGAGACAGGTGAATGCGTGTTCTTAGATGCCTAACAATGTGGAAGCCTTTCTTTCAAGCACAGCGATGGATAAATAGATTAAATTATACTAAGGTGATGTTTGGGTTACTTCAAGTTCCCTGGACATTGTGCAGGTCAGCATAGCAAATTATTCTAAAACATAGTCTGCAAAAGTTTGGACTTTATGTTTTACAAATTTGCACATCCTGATGTCCACTTCTGATGAGTCTTTCCCTGGGCATGCCATGTCTCCCAAGGGCTGAGTGTTACAAATGTTCAACCTTCCTCTTCCACTGGGACATACAACATTTTGCACATCAATGTTGCAGTCTTCCAAAATATAGAAAGACTGTTTTGAAGAAGAAAAGGGTTTCACAGATGTCTGAAACAACTTTTTCTTTTGTTGTCAGAAAAGAGGAACAGTGATGTATAAAAGCTATTATATTTGGGTGGGGCAACAGGGAGCAGGGGAGGAGGGTTTAAGTTTAGAAAACCCAACCTAGTTGCGTAACTCACAATGTGTTTCAACCTATGAAAATATTGATGACGGAATCAAAATAGTGTCAGGCTAGCAGATCACAGTTGAAATTGCTCTTCATAATCTCAGAGCATGGCTGAAGCAATAGAGTATTTAGCTAAAATACTGCTGTATCAATAGTAGGAAAGAAACAAGTACTGGAAAGGAATTTCAAAATATTTACAAGGTATCTCATTTGGGGGCATACTTTAGTTTGCTAAATTCCAATTCCTAGACTGGTAATAACGATTGTTAACGTATACTTTTTATGACTTTCAGAGCAAGAGAAGCCAACTTTAGGCGAATGTATATTGTGATACCCTCACTGGTAAGTACCCTAAGTGCAATCAATTTTATTACATTTTTGTAGAGTAGAGGCCTTTCAAGACCACACTTGATGCAGCTCAGTCACACAACAGCTTCAGATGACGTTCTGGAATAATAGGGTAGTAATGTGATATAGTCTATAATGAAAATCAGTGTAAAGCACAGGTGGTTGCTGGTATTTGTGTGGTCAGATATAAAACCTTCACGATGTATACCAGCTACTGCTTTCCCACTTGAGGAAAGTATAATTAAAAGTGGTTTCCAGATGTGTTGGCACACATCTGCCCTTTTTTAAAATTGAATTCTGCAATTGCATACTGAACTGTGTTGCATTCATAATTACAAAGCTGTTGATGGTTTTTCAGGTAATAAAAAGGTTGAAAGCATCAACACCCCCACTGTAAAACTGCAGTGTCTGTAGACAACAGACAGTAGCATTTTATGTTCACAATTTTCATGTCTCTAAGACAAAGGGTCCAGATCAGCACGTTGAATCTGCTCTGTGCCTGGGGCATCTTGATGATGCAAAGAAATGGATGATAATCAATAAGAAGGAGATTAATAACTTCATAATGAAAATGCTGATTTCAGCAATATTTGCTGACTTCCCCCCCCCCCTTATGTTGTAATGGCTATGGTATATTACAAATGTTCTATCTTGACATAAAGACTTCAAATCTGTGCTTCCAGTGACTGTTTTACAAGGTTTACGTATTTACTAACACATACATTTAATATTAAATCCCATTTAAATCCCTGTTTGCCCAGGAGGTAGGATTTTAGCACCAAACTGTTATAACTTTGGGTGTTTTTCTGGCAAAAGGCCATTTGACATCAAACTTAGAAATGATTACAGAAATTCAGATGTGAAAATGTGCAAAATGAACACTACCTAGGCACTTAACTGATAGTCTGTTGCAATAAGACTTGTTAGCGATCATTCCTCTGAACTGGCTACTCACATCAGCCCTGGCCAAACCCACAGCCTTGCTCACACTTTGTACATAATCATTTTGTGTAAAGGATCAGTTTCCATAGAAGCTCAAATATGTTAAATGAAATAAGTAGTTTACTGAGAAAAAAGATTATTTAAATATTGGAGAGGGTGTGTCCTTGGTAACTGTAGAGTTTTGAGTGGTTGTTAATTAGCCATATTCTTATTAGTTGAAAAGTAAAATGCTAATTTGACTGGGGGAGATGTCAAAAAGTCGTTTAGTACTGTGCATCAAGGGACATGAAGAAGGCAAAGATCTTGCCTTGGCCGATTGATGCAGAAGACACCCCACCAAAGATGTATCTCCCCTAAAGTGCAACAAACCTGTCCAGTGTACTTCAAACAGCTGAGGCAGTACCCACTTGTGGTATAAACCTCTGCCAAACACTGAGTACAATTTTATAAGAGGCCAGTGGGTTGATGACGGTGAGTGAAGAAAGTGTTATATATGTATATATATATATATATATAGTACCATCGTTCCTATTATTGCCAATTTTCCATGGACTTCATCTTGTGAATATCTACGTCCTTGTTTTTGGTAGAATTCCAGATTCAACAAGTTCAGTGCTCCCTATTTCACAGACAAAAAGAGAGCTGAAAATCCTGGCTTGATGCTGCATTTTCTCTCTAGAACAGTTTATTTTTTCTTGGGCTTTGAGTTGTTGATTTAATACTTTGTTGGAAATCAGAATCATTGCCAGCACTTCATATGTCTCCCAGATACGTGTTGTTCACCTTGAATTAAAGACTTCTGGCTGTGACTTCACAATTAGTTGCTATAAGAATATAGTCTATAATGTTAGAAATCATTGACTAAGGCCTTGGGAAGAATAAGCCACAGAAAAAGGAGAGCTCTTTAATATTAAGTCTATTTTTTAAAATGTATATCTGTAATGATGAAAAAAATTCAGGGGTGAGGAAGAAAAATTCATTCAAAATATTACTTTTATAGAACTTGAAGATGGAAATAACTATCGTGTGTCAATTTTTTGAAAAAAGATAAAGCACAATTTATTTTATAAAGACTGGAGGAAGGTGAATCAGATCAAGTTAAATATTTCATATCAGTATGCTTGAAATATTTAATGTTGGTTTGGTTTTTTCCTACATATTTGTATGAATCTTTGGGGAAAGGAACACAAAAAGATAGTTTTTGGACTTTAGACCAGTACTTTTTTATCTTGAAAATATGTAAATAGGATATTTGAGCAATTTCAAAACACTCTCTGCCCTTTTAAATGACAAATGAATTGACACATTTCCTTGCAAGTAACTCTTTTGTTAATGAACTGGCACCTTTTTTTTTTTTTATTTGAGGCAAAATTGTCTAAAATATTCCCTGCTAACTGTATCATGTAACAAACATATATTTTGTGCTCCTTTAATCATTGTGCTTGTGGTTTTGTACAATGTGAAACATTAACAAATTATCAATTTAAGCCATGAGTTTTCAGGTTAATTCTTTGAGAGAATGAAGAATGAAGTAGGTGATAGCAGAAATATATGGAAAATATAGTTTGAAGGTTTTGGCTGTGGATAAGCCTCATGTACTCATGTAAATAAGACCACTGAAACCACCAAAAGTTGTGTGCTTAGTGATTTACTCAAGGCCTGTATGTGTTACACCCTTATAGATATATTACGTGAGACTTCCACCCATATCATTACACTGCAAATGATCTTGAATACAACCAAGCAGAAATTTCTGCCCTGAGCTTTCATCTCCTCTGGGTTTTCCTGCAGTGCCTGGGAAACCTGTGCAGTACATCTCCGTAGTCAAAGCAGCATGATTAGCAGCAAGGCAGAATCCTTGGGAAGCCAAAGGTGGCCTCCAAGGAGGATCCATAGCCTACTGTTCAGCTGTGTGACTTTGGTCACTTGCCTTCTCCCAGCATCAGCCCTCCACTTAACTGGGCTGAAATCCCTTGGTATTTTGCTGTTTCCTACTGTCATCCTGTTGAAATGTTTCAGTTATTTAAGGAAGGCTTAAAGATACAGCTCTTAAGAGGGTTGTCATTTAAACTGATTATATTCTTGCTTTTTAAAGTTCTTATGAAGGAAAATCTGCTTTCAGTGAGAAATGTGAGCACTGTGCCTTCTATTCTTGTGCGGGGTCATCAGTTGTAGCACTAGCACTGAAGACAAATATATCCCCTCCTCACCATTTCTGTTGTTTGCTAATCAAGTACTTCAGAGCTGAGATTGTTTCTGATCAGTGCTCATTCAACTGCTAGAAGTATGGAAGAACAAATATGTTCTAAATATTATTTTAATTTTTCTGTGATGCAACTAAAGGAGCTCTTTATGTTGAGCTATCCAGGTTCTTGTTAGAACTGGTTTCCAAGTTCAGATGGTTAAAGGGATGTTGTATATCTCTGAGAAGAGAACTTTAGTCATTTAGGAACAGAACATGAGTTCCTCTGTCAGTAGTTCAGTTAAAATGTGTATCTGTGCAGAGAGTACAGTTGCTGTTGGCAGACCCTCCCTGCTTAGCTGTGACTGTGTTGGTAGTCTAGAGCGTGATATCCCTTTTTGGGCACTGTACAGCCAGGAGGTGGAGTACAGTGATGATAATCAGAGGTCTTGAAGGTCTGATTTACCAGCAGTGTTTGAACAAAGTGGAGTCATTAGCCTAGTGTCTTGGGAAGGACAAGAATAACTGGTGCTGCTTGATAGAAACATGGTGAACTAGAGAATCCCTTGTGTTCTCTTCATTCTGTCTTTCCATTTTCTCCATAATTTCTCACATTTCCTATTACTTCATCCCTGCCTGCCCCAACAGACACAGTTTTATAACATTATAGGAGGAATTTATGCACACTTCTTGTTATTAAATGTGTTGGTCAGATAAAATTTTCTTTCATTATGAGAACATCTCATGTCTGGCAAACTGATTGGTATGGCAAGACCTAATTTAGTGGATGACATTTAGTAAAGCAAGTCTCTTCAACCTTTATTATTGCTCCTATTTTCAGTTGCGTTTCCTACTGCAGTGTCTGAATACCTGCACTGCTTTCTGAAATAACAAGGAGTGACCTTCCTGGAGCTCTTGGTCCAGGAGCAAATTCTCTGTGCTCCATTTTTCTCTATGAGTTTTCCTATGGGCATCTGAAATGTGCTGCTGAAAATCCAGGGAGAAAGTACCACTTCAGAAAAGCCTTAAATATAGGGGAATGTTTACTAGCAAATTGTGGATAGATGGGGGGAAAAAAGCAANCTAACAAATTGGGGAAAGATGGGGGAAAAAAAAAAAAAGAAAAAAAAAAAAAAAAAAAAAAAAAAAAAAAACCCAAAAAACAAAAAAACCAAAACCAAATCCCCAAATCCTAACAAGTTATAAGTATTTCAAGTTCAGCATGGCAGCTTCATAAATGGCTAAGAAAGTGCCTATGGGAAGATCTTGTACTTACAGAATAGCTGGAAACAAATTTGGATTTGAAACATTGTCGTAATTTTATTTGGATTTTACTTTAAGCTCTTCTTACCACTATATGAAACAGACATCTACAATGTTGAGACTGTGTCCAATGCTATACAAAGTCCTTTTGTACATAAAAGAGGAGCACATGGAGTCTGTGTTTTGCCAATGGATTCAATAACATAGTATGAATAAGCTTTGAGAACAGGCAAATGACAAACCCTTGACAATAAATACTGAAGCGCAAAGTTGTGTTCTGTTAGAGCTGCAGTGGGCTGCTGTATCTTTAAAATATGATGGATATTGGACACTGAGAAATGCATCAAATACCATTAAAGTTATACAGGTAAATAGGTAATTTCTTGTCGAAAATGTTCAAAGTAATGTTCAAATTTTCTCTCTTGAAGTGAACTGGGGAGTTTGTAGGGCACAATCTGTCTCATAACACGGTGAAAAGCACCTGTTCCTCCTGAGCAACCAGGTATCTTACTCATTAAGTGCTGACTGTTTGCCTCAGTGCTCTACTAAGCAAATTTACAGCCCCTTTCTGCCAGGAAACTCTTAAAATGGAAAGCAAACATAGGACAGGGACAAAATAGACCAGGACATTCAAACCAACTCTATTAGAGCAAATAGAAAACCAACAAAAATAGGCAGAGTAAGAGAGCAGAAGGTGTATTGGAGATGTTTGTTGTCTTGGAAGAAAATTCTGATTTGTGCTGTTGTGAATACAAAGTGAAAAAAAAAGAAAAAAAAAAAAAAGAAAACCCAACTCTGTGAAACACAGGAAAGAAGGTGCTAAAGTAAAGCAAGAATATAACTAATGACTGAGTAAAGAGCATGTGGTCTGAAAATATAGCAAGAATATGGGCAAGGTAAGGATTCTAGAAAGCAAATCTAGGTAGAAGCAGGTTTGCATATTATGTCCAAAAGTAGTAGGAAGTGAGGTTCCTGAGTCGAGGGTGTGCATAAAAAAATCTATGTGTGCAATGAAAACTAGTGTTTTCAATGGCAGATAAAACTGCACTTAAAGATATATATAGATAACATTAGAAGATGACCAACTAATCCCCATGGTTCCCCGTTCTTATTTGGAAGTAAGTCTGGTAAAATTCATCTCAATGCAAATTTAAAGTAACACCACAGTATGTCAAGAAGAATCTTGGAAAAGAGGGTTTCTTGTCAGTGGCTGAATTTTAAGTAGTGTAATCCACTTGAGTGGTGTGGACTTTGAAAACTCACTTTTCTTTTTATCTGAGGTAGAAAATCTTCTGTTCCCTTGAGTTTCATTAAATAAATACAAAAAAGAATAACCAAGAGGTAAAAAATCAAACAAACAAAAATTCCCAAACCACACATTATTGCATGCATTAGAATTTTCATGTGTAAGACAAACTTCTCTTCCAGCATTATTTCTCCCATCCACTTTTAAGTTATAGAGGAGAGTGTGGTTGCCTATTTCCTTCCATAAACTGTTTGATTCCTCTGAGTTTTTCCATCTTTTCACTGCTGAATTTAATACAGGGATTTTTTTGCAGGTTTTAGACAACAAATATGATGTTGTCTGCACCATGATCATTTCTGCTGTGTGGTTAGGCAGCTGAGGTGCTGAGAAGTTCTATTTGAACACCTTAAAGGTGACAAATAAGGTCAAAATAATGATAGGGCCACTGTAGAAATGAGGCAGCATCTGGTCTTTTCACTGCCCTTCCATCCTGGGCTTGTATTTCACTCAAAGTATTATTCGTCTTTTGAGCACAAAACAACTGATTTGACTTTTTTTTTTTTTTTTTTGGTGGCAAACTGTTATTTTTATATTCCTTTTAAAAATTAAGAAACTGTCGAGAACTGTTATTGCAAAAGAAAAAATCCTACAGAAGATTAGTATCAAAGGAGTCAGAACTTAGAAATCCAAGTTTGCAGTGGGAATTGAAAGAACCTCTACAAGAGTAGCTCTATAATAAATGTCAGACTTGTGATGAGATTTTAGAAATCCAGGAGCAGAAAAGGAAACAAACAGGGGTCTGTTGTGACCTGAAGTTATGAAAAAGGGAGGAGGAAAACGACACCGCAAGGCGGTGGATAATCCTGGCTAAGATTTTAAAGTTTTCAGAGCACACCCAAATCAAATCTCTGTGGTCTCTGACATTTTGCCTGTTACAAACCATTCCATCTGAGAAATATATGTTGAAAAACCTGTTTTAAACTGAAGTAATTTGTTAGAGTGTGTTCCTGAGTAATGAGCCAGTGGGCAGTGAGGAATCTATGACACAGTCTAGAAAGTGATTGTGGCAGCATGGGAGACTGATGATGTACAGCCCTCAGACCGGAACAACTGGCAAATGAAATTAGAAGTGCTGCTCTATTCCATCTGTAAGGTGGCACTTCTGGAAAACTACATAATACAAGATTTTTGGTACTAAGAACCCCAAATATCCTTCATCCTCCCTGCCCAAATCTCAAGTTAAACATCAATATTGCTTTCACAGATACAATTTTTGAAATGTCCTGGCGTGAATCCTGTATCATCTCATAGAACATCTTCCAGCCTGACGAAAGTCACTTTCTACCTTGTGCCTCATTACCCATGTTGTTTATAACTGAGAACTGGAAAACAGCTTTCAATGGGAAATATAGGAAATACTTGAAAAAATATTTACAAAGCAGAAGGGGAGACATCAGGCCCATTATCCTAGAATTACAGTACTAGTTCAGCAGTTTTCTGTTTATTTTTTACTCATACACACTCAATTCTGTTTTTCATCTTGATAGCTATACATACCCAAAGTCTCACAGTCAAAGCAAGAAAACAGACCCTGAATTTTTTGTTCTGTTTATTCTGTAACAACTGTTCTCTTCTCAGCAGTTTAATGTGATAGCACAATAGTTAGGAAAATGGCTTATACAAGATTGTGTACACTACGCCCTGGTGGAAAATATACCAGAATAAAGTCAGAAGGATTTATTTCCAACCCGTTACTTGAGAAGAAGTTAGGAAGGAATAGTGCTCTTGTTATACAGATGTCTTTTCATTTATTTGGGTCCACTGACAGTCACACACTTCAGTCTTTACCTCTGAGAGCACAAAAGTGGTGTCAAAGTGACTTTCACCACCTATTAACAGCAGGAAAGCAGAAATCCTAATTAAATTTCAGATATAATTCATTCTGAAAATTAAGAATTAAGCTTTGAAATAAAAACTTTCTGTGTATAGTTCCCATGTGTTTTTTTCATAAGATTATTTTCCGTTTTCCTCTGTCACTTATTAGTTTAACTGCTGCACTCGCTGCTATGTTTTTCCTTAGAGCTCTTTCTCCAAAAGGACAGTGCACTTGAAATTCAGCAATATAGGCCCATCACACTAGAAATCTGTTGAGGTATCACACATGGGTTACTTCCATTGACCACATCTTCATCTTGAAATCTGGTTGGGAAGTTGCTTTTCTGGATTTTGAAACTCTCCAGTGATCACTGTAAAAGCTTTGAGGCATCTCAGTTTTGTCCGAGTGGCTTCTGCTTTCATCATAGTCCATTCTACTCAACCCCTTCTTATTGCTCATTTCTGGTGGTGCTCCTGCATCTTTTTCCTTCTTGGAAGCAGAGAGTAATCTTTGCATCAAACATTTACTGGGCACTTCTCTCTTTCTTTACTGGTCTTTGATTGTTGCTTTTGTGAAGCTTTTTCTAATACTGGTTATGAGGCATACCTTCGGGAGTTTTGTTTAAAAAAAGAGAAGTGGCAACCTGTCATAGGGGTCTTTTACTCAATTAAGTTATTTCTAAGTTTATATTTATGCAGTTAATTAAATGAGATCCTTGTGTGTTTTTCTTATGGTGCAGTACTTTAGCTCAGCTGGGTCTGCCGTTATCTATGTAGCACAGTATTTTCTAACAGTTTGGGCTAATTTCTTACTCTTATAGCTCAGCTGAAGATTTTGAATAATTTTCTATAGTTTCTAGGATTAAAAGTCTACTTACTGTGCCCTCAGTGGAGGCAGACAGAAGTAGGAATTAATCATTCATTGGAATCCCTTATCTTGTAATATGATTCTTGGGCACCCATTCTTGCAGATTTTGGGGAATATTTCCGTAATCTGACATTAAAAGACAGTTCAGAAAAAGAGGCAATTGGAATTTCCCTTTGGAAGAGCCCCTCTCTGTCCACTGATGGGCAAGGAAATGTGCCTACTTAAATGAGGTAAGTTAGGTACCAGAAGCTGAGCTATAGAAAAATTATTGCCCTCTGTTTTGAGCTCATAATGTGTGTTAAGCTTGAGGAAAAAGAAAGGAGGATTCTTATAACTGGCTTGAAACAAATTTCAAAATTCCCACCTCACTCTTTTCACCAAGAGTTGAAGTGTTGCATAGTCTTCTCATGCTTTGAAATTTGCATTGCTTTTCAATTACGGACAGTGCTACATGGCTTCAAACAGTGATCCTTCTCCTGTATTTTAAACAAGTTCTGTGACACAGAGAACATATTGCCTAATGGTATTTGCTTGAAGTTTGTACAGTTGCAAAATTCTCATTTATGTATTTCGACACAGATTTTAGTTTTATTCCTGGAGTTCAGCTCTTAAATCATTACAGCTTTTATTATAATGTAAGAAAATGTCAATATTGCATCTGAAGGATGAAGATAAATATAGAAGTTGGCTTGTGCCTTTATGCATAAAGTGCTCATCTTAAGAAGGATGCAAAAGCTGCCATTTTTGTGTTTCAAAAAATAAGCCAAGCATATAAAATGAGAGTTGAAAAGGAGACTGTACTGAAAGGATTGCCCTTTGCTCTCCACACAGTACTTAAGAGTTCATTCCTGGTTTTCTTCTACTCATTATGAATACACAAATGGTGTCCTGCAAAACCTACTGTAATGCATTTTTCTAAATGCCAGTCAGATAATACATGAAGAGCTCTCCTACATATCAAAGGATAGAACTGGACCTGAAAGGCAGACATGGTCTGAAATGCCCTTGTGTAGCTGAGGAATGGCATTTCACAGCAAGTTGACCGCACCCGAAACTGTGAGCACAAGTATATTCAATATCTTTAGGCAGCATCTCTCTTTAGGCACAATGATTCTCTGTTTCTTTGAAAGCAGCTGTCATATTACTTGAAAAGAATTATCTAGTATTTCATTACTGTGATGTGAAAGCTTTACTTAAAGAAGCAGTTTTTCTTTAGGTCCACAGGTAGAAGGTGAAGCCAAATAAAACTCTGACAGGTGCAGGTTGAGGTAAAGAATACATTATACACTATAATTGCAAAATGACAGAGCAAACCATATTAAAATGTGGAAGTGGCAGATAAACTATATTCTTGGAAAATTATTGGGCCAGTGAGGTCTAGAAACATATTACTTCAACTGCGTTTCCATGATTTTGTCTCATAAAAATGAGCTTTTCTGAGTTAAAGTAATGGATATCCCAAGTTTATGATATGGACTCTCAGAAGTCAGATCAGCACACATTTTGGGAACTGGAGTTTACATTACAATGTCATGCTCTGTAAGATGACTTTCAAGCTGTGCAGTGCTTATACTCACAGGTACAGGTACTGTCTGATAGGGCAGTAGGTAGAGCTTGTAGCTGTATTCTTTTAATAAATCCCGTAGCAATAATGAAATCTGATCTCCTTTTGCATGGCTAAACATGGTTCTGGGATTTCAGTATGTTGTGAAGCATTGGCTTCACAAGCAGCCATGTGTTTTTAATTCAGCAGTTTTAATTACAGGAAATTTAATGATAATGAATAGTAACAAAAAAAAGGAAAAAAGACAAAAGAGAACTTAGTTTCCATACAAAGAAAAGAAGTATTTTGGTAATAAACTGGTGCCTTTACATCGGAAAATTCATTTGTTGTACTTAGAACATATTTGGTAAATGTTAGCAGTAGTCTTTGTTTTTGCTTTCCTTTTTATTTCTTCTCTGGTTTCCTTTTTAGGGTTGCAAATATCTAATTAATAATTGGAAAACCATGAAAAACATTAGGGTAAGGTGTGATCCTAAACAGGAAGGTGGCTGGTATCTTAAGAGTTTGGAAATAGGATATCAGATTTTTTCACAGCTATAAAGTCAGTAATAAACTTAGGCAAAATTTTGGACTGCTGAACAAGTGTTTTGCCCTTGACTTCAGTAGAGTCAAAACTTCATTGCTGGGGGTGGTAAGTAATATCCTGAGTCAGAGTCTGTGGCAGGCAGAGGAAAGTTGCCTGTTTTGTTTGCCTTGGCCAAGGCCTGGAGCTCCCTCCTCACTGCTCCATTGCCCATGTTGGGACCAAGATATTTGTAGTCCCTGTGTCTGTATCAAAGAGGGATCCAGCCTCTGCAGTTTATACCTTGCCCAGCAGGCTGTCTGATGATGGAGCAGGTAGAAAAGTATGTAGTCTTTTGCTTGTTGTGTTTGCTTTTGTTTTCCAGAAGTGATGTAAAAGCAGTTTGAAGGATTTGCTGCTGTTGTTTCCTCTCTGCTTTTAGTAAATAAAGACTTCAGTCTCCTACTTTTGTAAGACATCAAAGAATGAATAACTAAAAAAGAAGTGTTCAGTAATTAGCACCAAATTAAGCATAAGGATGATAAAGTACAGGATCATAAGCCCGGAAAGCTGGCCGGTTAAAATACCAAATGATTCAATTGCAAACAAAAGACAAATTCATACTATTGTTGGAGAACTGTTGAGGCTGTTTGTTCATGGTGATTCACTGAGTGAAGGAGTTTGGCCAAAAGCAGCAACAGCTTACATTAGGTGGATTTCATCTAAAGTTATTTTTGATACAGAGTATAATCAATGAGCTATAGTGATCTTCAGGTCAAATGTTATGGCTAATTAATTAGCTTTACCTAACTGCTGGAAGATTTATATATGGGCTGCATATAATAGCAACATACATAGATTTAGGATATTAATAAAAAGGTGAACTGCTTAGTGATGCAGCAGCTTGTCTGGTATCCACCTTATTCTGCATATGGACTCAATAAAATTTAAAAAATACAATTTTTGAAAAGACTGCAAATTCTACATAATGTCTGAGAGTCCCATTCTTGATTTTCTGCACCTTTGTTAAAAACATCTATTGAATTAATTTTGAAATTAAAACTTCCTTTTAACTTTAGCATGGTTACACTTCCAGTTTAAGAGATGTTTCTTCATAGCCTTCATTACAAAAAGTTCAGTAGTAACAAAGAAGATGTTAGAAACTTTAAATACAGTAAAATTTTAAAACCTATTTTGTAGTCCACTGTGTTGTTTGAAGAACAAATGAAAACCTAAAGGGTTTGCTTTTCACACCTGAAATGCCTTAGGTTTAAAAGATATTTCAGTGCCTAGTTTCCTTTGAAACTTAAAAAAAATCTAGTATTTTTAAACCCTGAGGATCTAAACTGAGTTTCACCCAGTCATTTCTAGTTTCTCTGTGTATGCTTCTGAGCAAAGATCATGAAACTAAGATGATAAGGATTTCTGCCATCTTTCTTTTTAAGTTAGAACATCTTGTTTCCTTATTTTGTTGTTAGTGTCATGCCCTCAACTGTGTGCTAAAAATTAACTGGAAAGATGGGAAGGCATGTTTGTAAGCTAATGAACTTTAGCCATTTTAGTTTCTTATGTTTAAATACAGCACATTTCTGTGCATGATATGCATACAGAACTAGTGTGATGCAGTACAGAAGATGGAGCCAGGCTCAGTGGTATTCAGTGAAAAGATGATAAGCAATTGATGATGATAAGATGATAAGCAAAAGACTATTTGAAAATAAACCCCAACTTTTGTTCTGGGGGTAGCCAGCAAGGAAGCAGAATGCTCAGAGACACTGTGGTTTCTCTATTCTTGCAGATATTTAAAACCCAATTGGACTTGTCCCTGAACAATCTACTCTGAGCTGAACTGGCCCAGCAAATCTCCAGAGGTGCCTCCCTGTCTCAGTCTTCTGTGTGAGTCTGTAATATGGTCTTGGTCAATGCAATAACTTTAAAAACTACGGGTGATTTTAAACCAATAGTCTTACAGAAACACAAACTGATCAGATTCTGAAATTGTGCTATATGCACTTACATGATACACAGTATATAGCTAATATGGTTTTAGGGTATATTCAAAGCCAAACTCGAGCTAGAAGTTGGTAACTGTTACTAAATTACAATCAAAGTATTTTTTATTGTTAACATAAACCAGAGAATTCTGAAGAGTAAAACCATAGAAGTTGAAAAAGCAGAAAAGTCACAATGTTAATACCATTTTTAAAACCATGTCCTGGAGGCAGACATTAACTAGCTGAAAAGTATGTAAATTAGGAGCTTTTAAAATGCTGAGTTGCACAAATCATTCATTAAATTGCTGTATGCTGACTTTCCACTCTTTTTTTTTTTTTTTTGGTCTTTGCTTCTATTTAAAAGTGTGTTCCACTTGAATCTGCCCCAGTCTTGTAGGAACTGTGATCTGTCCCTGATTGTGAAAACTCTACAGTGTGCGTTTACGAACATCTTGAACAGCTACAGATTTCAGTCGGGTTCAATGTGCAGTATGATGATGTTGCTAACATATTTATTTCTTGTGCTGTGATGGTGTTCAGAGGCTGAGCCCAGAGCCTCCCACTGTGCTTGGTGCTCTCAGCACACAGCAGGAGACTTTGCCTGCCCCAGGAGCCTCTCCTCAAGCACACAATCCAGGTGAACTCTGCAATTGCCTCCATGTGTGATATTAGTATTCTCCACCTTCCCTCAGCTTTCTAAGGGGTATTTGGGGGGTATTTTTCCTTGGATTAAACATAATTTGTAGGGAAACCATTCGTGAAAGGAAAAGGGACACAAAAGAAAGGAAAATAAATTAAGTAAATGGGGGTATGACAACATTTGGAGCATCAGAATGAGCAGGTGGAGAAGTGTGTCTGTTGTCTGACATTTGGACAGTGTGTTTGTGTGCCAAAAACTGTTTTTAAAAAGATTCATTGTTGTTATGTACTTGTAGTAGTTGATAATGCAAAGACTTATGGATTCTTTTTTTTTTTTTTT
>VXBX01006775.1:317408-334515 GCA_013400415.1 Scytalopus superciliaris | reverse complement strand
TTTTTTTTTTTTTTAATTTGTAGGCAGCATATGCCAATAATTTTTTCAGGAGATCTGGCTTCTAAAATGGTGTCCTTTCACTGCATCATTATCTAATATCCTCTTCAGGGAACAAAGCAAAAAAACCCTCACAAATATATAAGCAGTTCTTTTGCCTTTAAATTAGCATTGCAATTTTAGTATGTGTTTATTTACCTTTGGAAAAAATTGCTAATTTTTTTTTTTTCTGAATGATAGTTTAAAGCAATAAACCAAAGCTTTGAATAGCATGCATGGACATGCTTTAATATATTCATGAGTGATCAAAATACAGTACAGAAATCACATATGCTGCTCTGCTGCAACTTTCAAGGTTCAATCCATCATTCTGGAACCCAGGGGGCTGAGATTTGACATCCTGCCTAGAAACCATACTTCAGATTGGCTGGAACTGTGCCATCTTATGTTCAGGTTAAAAGAGCAGCTGTAATTTGTCTGGGTAGCACTTTAACTATGCACAGCAAATCGTAAAACCCATTTTCAGTAATAAACTTGAAGATAAAATAGGTCCATTTGCTTCATTTCCTGATCCATACAGGATTTTCATCATTTTGATACAATACCACTTGGAGTTTGATCTTATGATGATATAGATTTCTGTAACAATCTTTCTCAGATTAGCAGTTTTATTTAGCATACACCGTATGTAGAAGATTTCTTTTCTGGCACTTAGTGGTAGCTTTTTTCTATTGTTCTTTGGAACTGAAAATATGAGAATAATTTAATAGTGAAGTTAAATTTATATGTGATTACCACAGTAAGTAAAACCTGGGTGTGGTCTTTTTTTTTTTTTTTTTTCAATTGTAAATACTCTATCCTGTTCTCTTTCCCCCCTTTTATGTCTTAGTATGGCTTGCTTGCAAGTGAGTAGCAAATAAAGTATTCCCAGCAAGTCAGTGAAGTTGTTTTAGGAATATATTAATATTAATTTTATTTATGGCTTTGGATTTTAATGATTTTAGATTTCAGCCTTTTATGTGCCACCCTTGTTTGCAAGTATGATTTTCCTTGAAGAGCAAAGTCCAGCTTGGGAGGGGAAGTTTTCTGTGTAACTTGGGAACCCAAGGGATCTCCTAGGACAGACTTTCCTCGAGGGAATGTGCCAGTGAGCCCAGCTGTGAGAATCCTGACCAGAGACAGGCAAACTCACCTGTACATGGAGGCTGTAGGCTTTGTTTCAGCTCCTTTTGGATGTTGCACACTTTGGGTTCCAGCATTGTCTTTCTTCTGATACAAGTGTGCAGAAGCTTTGTGTTCCTGTGTGCCATAAGAAACAGTTTTAAATGTCCTTCTCCTTCAGTAGACAACTAATGGTTTGACCATTAGATAGGTTAGCCAGTCCCCTCTGAATCCTTAGTTCATTTACTTCATGAACCTTCCTACAAGTGCCAGATTACTGGGTGGTTGTTTTTTTTTTTTTCACAGAGCCATTTTGCTATTTTGCATTTCTACTCAGACTTCTCTTTCAGCTCCACAGACCTCTCCCTTTTTGCATATGTTTTGAAGTCTTACAGTTTGCTAAGCCAAAAGGAAAACCCCACTTCACTCTTCCAAACCCCTGTCCCCCATCTCCGAGCTGAGGAGTTACAGTCACAAGACAGGTCTCACAACTTTGGGTGCTGCCCGTGCACAGCCACGGTAGCTGGAACATGGGAAGGTTCTTTCTCTTATCCTTTCCTCAATGCCACAGGCCTTTCCAACACTGTTGGCAAGATCTTTGTGTCTGTTACTGTATTGTTGTAGCTCAGCCTACACTACTGAAAATACACTCTTTCAAGGTGTTTGTTTCCTTTAAATGATTTGGCCTTTAGAAAATGCCTCTGGAACAAGAATTTATAGGAGTATAGTGTACTCCTATTAGCCATGTACTTTACTGGGGTAGTCCAGCCAGGGAAAATGAAATGCTTTTCAGTATATTCCGTGTTTCCTTACCACAGTTAAGTGAGAGCAGACTGCAGGGTAGCATTGTGTGTCTTGGTGGCCACACAAGCACTCAGTATTCCCCTGGAGACTTGGAGGTACGACAGCTGCATATAAATATGCATAGTTGGAGAGATTCGTGATTGTGCCTCATTCTGGGGCTGATTGGCTGTGGTGCTGCCGCTGCAAATCAAAGAGCATTTCCCTCATCTATCAGCTGCTCGCTTGCTTGGAAGCAGACAAAATGGTTAAAACACCAACAGCCCACAGAGGGCTCCTGAGTGAGGGAGACTTGTTTGCTACAGCACTCAAAACATTTCCTTGAATCTACAGTAGCTCTCAGTAGATGAATTTAGCACTCAGCAGATTAATTTAGCTCCCAGTGTGCTGGATTTAGAAAGAAAAACTAATATAGATGAATACATTCTGTTCAGCCAGCATATTTTGTTTTGCAACAATACACATGTCTTATTTGAACTGCAATCTGGTTGGAAAGCATTTTGCGAATGGTGCATTGGTCATAAAAATGAGTCATGCTTGCTCATTTTTTAAAAAGCTCTCAACTAGTGCAGATTGAGGAAAAAGGTATTGAGCAACTCGCTGGAGAAAGTATTGGAATTTTAGCCATCTCTGATGAGCTTTGGGCAGTTTTTTAAGGTAGACTTTGTCATTGTATTGCAAAAAAGGTAGCAGCTGCTTTTCCTTTTATTACCTGCATAGCCTACTATGTGATGTGTGCCACCCTGCTCATGATGGCTTTGCTCATTTGCCATCTGGATTTCCAGGCTGGAAGCTGAAGGTGTGTCTAATGGCTGTTTGGAAGAGCTCTTGAGGAGGAAAAAACCAGAATACAAAATCCATTGTTTTATGACTTTATTATAACCTTTACTTCCTTCCTTGAACATGTCACAAGTAAAACAGGACAAGATTGTTGCTTCATGGTAGCAGGGTGACTACTTTTAGGAGCTGGGAAACTTAATAGAGATAAAGACATAAACTAAAGATATCAAAAAACCTAGGAGCTGAGGAGATCATTTGAACAGCTTTATTTGAACATAAAATGGTCAAGGAAATGAAAAGAAAAATGCTGTGAAATGACAAGCTGGCTTTCTAAAGTAGTACCCTCAGTAAATGAGTATCTCATATGAAAAACTAACTCCCAACACATCTTTCAGAACTGCTCTTAATAAAGTATTTCCACTACCAGCAGCAGAATGATCGTTATAAAACATGCTTTCACTCTCTCAACATTTTTTTTTTTTAACATTAAAGAATGGGTTGAAGAGCAAATAGCTCCTTTCAATTGAGTTGGTGCCGTACAGTGCAGATCTAATTTACTCAGGAGGATCTCTGCTGCTACAGTGATGAGTGCTTTATGGTAGTCATTCCCAGTCCTATTTAATCAAAGGGCTTCTGAACCTTTTGGAGAACACAAACCTTCCTCTTAGTGATAGTGCAGTGATTTTCATTTACCAATGGATAAAAATGAAGCAAAACTTTGGAAACTCTTTTATGAGGTTTGTTTTCCCCACTTGTTTGTGTACTGGCTTGCATGTGCAGGGATATGCATATGTTTTCTTCTCTCTGTTTCTAAATCCTACAATTTTTTGGAGTTTATCTTGTAATATCTTACAGGCTACCAGCAGCTTTTAGTCAGTATGTCGAGGAGCGCTGCTAGGAAGACCACAGAAGGCTGGAGGCCTGGTTCCTATGTTTGTTAGGAGTCATGCCCATCAAACTGCAAAGCCTTCTGTGCACAGTTGCCCTCTTTCTTCTGGTTGGTAAATGTTGCTTTCAGTGAGAGACTGTGAATCGTGGCATTTTACCAGTTCTCCTGTGTGGAGGATGAGGCACAGTGGTGAACCCGGAGGGCACTGCAGGGAGGCAGTGGTGACTCACCATGCCTTCTGGCTCCTCTTTTCCAGGAGGAGTGGGAACATGTTATGAGTAAATCCTCCTACTGGAAGAGGAGAGCGAACAACCACTATCCCCCATGGACCTGGCGAGACTGGCCAGGGCAAGGAGGCAATGAAGCTGGCACTGTGTTTATTCACTGCCTGGATGCTCAGAAGAGCAGTAGAATGTGGACCATATATATATGTATAAGTACAAATTATATGTGCAAGTGTCATCCCTTCCCCACTTCCACCTGATGTTTGGCTTCCTTGGCTGTGGGCAGAGCTGTCCAGCCCAGAGGAGAGCTGTGAGAAACCTCAGTGGGGCTCACTCTCCTCTTCAAAGCTACATTTTAGCCCTGCTCCTGACACACCATAACCCTGCCCAGCCCTGGGCACTGCTGAGCCAGGCACCACCCTAACCACAACTCTCTCTCAGCCCAGCCCATCTCAGGGGCTGCCTTTTTGGCTGGCTCTGGGAATTGTAGTGGCCACTGGGGATGGCTGTGCCATTCTTGACACTGATCACCATCCCCAGATCTTGACACTGATCACCATCCCCAGCGTGGCCCAGCTCACCTCACTGGGGACTGTGGGAAGGCACTGGTCAGAGAGGGATGGCATCACACCACCCTGGCAATCCCATGTCCCTGGCCTTGCCCCTGCAGTCCCATATCCGCAGTGGAGGAGGGATGGAGATGCAGAAGATGGTTCTTGGTTACAGCAACATTTGGGTCATACTGGAAGCAAGAAGAGGTCTCTGCTAACTGAGGTCCAGCTTTTTATTGGTTCTAGTTTTGAGTAGTGCAATCTTTTAATTTCTTTTGTTGTGTTAAGGTGATTTTGTAGGTAAATACAAATTATGGAAAGCTAATATAATTCACAAAGATGCAAGCTGTATAGAAGGCTGTGAGTGCTGCAAGGTTGAGTATCCTGAGTGTTACTCTCCACAAATATGTTGGGGGGGTTTGGTAGTTAAGCTTTACTTTTGGTAGTCTGAGATTTTGCATGTGGTCCCATCTTCAGTGTTTTCTCCTCTGCCATGGGAGGACACCACATCATCCTGCTGCTCTGAATCCTTACCTTACATCCTGCTTAATTCATCTCCTCTTCTTTTCAAGGTTTCCTTGTGTTCTTGGCAATAGCTACAGAGGAAATTAAAGGTTTTATTTCCAGACTAGCTTCAGAGGGCACAAACATGGAGGCTAGCTTCTGAAAATCCAGTTCTAAAACCTTCAGTGTTTATTGTTTTCTGTACTTGCCTGCCAAGACCTTCTCCCTGCTGTGGCAAAATACTGCCATGTGTAAGATATATCAAACTCAATGTTAGTGTGGTGGTACTTAAGAATGCCATAAGCTCATTTATGGCCTTATTATGGGTTAAGATTATGCCAGACTTCATAGCATGCAGGGCCTTGTTTTGAATGTCTTTTTTTCATTATTGTTATTTTGTTGTTGTTGGGTTTTTTGGTTGGGTTGGTTGGCTGGTTGGTGGGTGGTTTTTTTTTCATTTTAGATTCAGTGTGGCCCAGTTTCAAAGTTCCAGCTTCAGACACATCCATAAACTTAGGGTAATTTCATCTAGATCAACTCATACATAAATGTACACTGTGGCTCAGATGCGTGCATGAAAACAAGAGATCACATATATTGATAGAACTGACTTGACTATACATTGTCAGGCCTTCTCAGTGGATTTTTTAGGTGAGGCGCAGCATGCGTGGGACTGGCCCCACCCTTTACTCCTGAGTTTCATCTGCCAGGGCCAAGCAAGCTTGGACGGTGACAGCGAAGTCCTCAGGACGTAGGTTTAGTTAGAGTATCCTTCTCATAGATGGATGGCCTTACAGGGCTAAGCGAGCTCCATCTGCCCGGGTTTGGAGTTAGAGTTGTTCTTCTCCTAGGATGGTTGCCAGGAGGCTTCGAGCCCATCCTGCCCGTGGACACACTTTGTCTTACCCTTCAGTTGAGACCTGGCTAGCATGGGAGACCCTACCGGAGGTACAAACCACCGCCAGCATAGCTCGCAACCTCATAAGGGTACGCAAGCTTCTCCCCCACGAAAAGGGGGTGGCCGTGGAGAAACTATACATTGTAATATTATAGCATATCCCCACCAGGGTAGCAGTAGTGCTCCTATAGCTTCTCTTAAAGAGTATTTGCTATTATAAGCTTTACAAAATTAATTAATCTCAAAACTTGGTCTTCCTTGATCCTTACAATAGTATTTATACTTTTATACAAAAAGGTTTCATAATCACATTAAATGAGTTAGGACACAATTGGCTATTTCTTCCCAGGAGCACAGTTGACCATTTCTTTCCATTCCTGTGATATGATTTGAAGCTGCTATTTCTGACATTCTTGATATTACTTAGTAGATTATAAATGTTAAAATGAGCTAAAGAAGACATGTTCAGATTTCCACCTGTGCACAAACTGCACTTTGTTACAGGAACAGGACCAAACAAGCAATATAGGTGCAGTCTAAGTTTCTTAAATGGACTACCCATTGCCAGATGTTCTTTTTGTCTTACCTTGAGAAACTTGGAGAATAAAAAATAGACTCGTGTTGACTTATCAACTCATGGGATCTGAAAGTATTCAGTTTGAAGCAGATGCCCTGTTTAATAAAGTTGCTGGTATTTAGAAAGAATATTTGGTTGGTTTTGAAATTCATATAAACTTGGATCTAGAGGGTGTACTGCTTTAAATGTAGGAAACCTGGAAATTTTGTTTAATGAGAAACAAAAACATTTTAGTTCCCAATGTTCTACCTGTTCTTTGGAAACAGTTTTTATTTATGATTTGGTCTGCATTAGGCAAATTATTTATAGTGTTTGTCTTCATAACCTTTACCTCTACGTTCTCCTGTCCCTGCCCCTCACTTCAGCAGAATTACCTGTCTGATACAGGTAATGATTTGTAATAATTTTCATCTGAGGAGTTGTACTGACAAAGTCATAGTGGCTACCTCTGTCTGCTGTCTCTGTGTAGGCAGTATTTCTTCATGATGTAGTGGAGCTATCTCCTTTAAACAGACTCAGGAATTGTTTGGTGAATAGACAAAATCCTAGTTTTCAGTAAAGAAAGTGGATATCATCCTGAATAGAAAAATGCTTAGAATTTAGATTTTTTTTTTTCCCCCTCCAGATTCGATGAAAGCTTTGACAAATGGTGCTGAGCAAAACACAAATGGCTAAAGTTTCTGACTAAAGGTGCATACAGGGAGGAAAATACACTCCATTTCTTTGCCTTCGAGCCAACCAAAATAGTTCATCTGTGCACAGATCATTGCAAGGGCAGCAGGGGTAAATCCACATACATAAGATTTGCTGAACCCTTATCATTCAGGAAGTGGGAGGAATAGTCTTTAGATTAGCATTCTAGTCTAGGCTATCAGAGACTTAGCTTTGGTTCCTGAGTTATCACAGATATTCTGCTGTTAAGTAGCATAAGTAGTTTTCCTATGCCTCAATATCCCCATCTGGTAAAAATAGGGATCTCTTACAGGGCTGTTGTGAGGAGAAATACGTAAAGCTTTTTAAGTGCTTGGATTATTCAGTAATGAAGCTTGTTTAAGTACCTTGAAACACTGTTTAGGTTGGAATGTGTATATGCTGTATCCAGGCACCAAGGACTTTCTTAGTAGTTTAGAAGACATGGAACCACTGCACCTAAGACGATGGAAAGATCAGTGATGTACTGAAACTGTACTTGTGTCAGAAAGAAGAGACACTTCTTGGCGGAAGACAGTTATTTGTGTTGTGGCTAAACATGACCTAAGTAGAAAACAATTGAATTGCCTGGTCCAAGGAGATGCCAGGTAATGAGAGAAAGCTCTTATCAAATTATTCATTGAGAGGGGAGTAAGTGGAGGAGTAACACAAGCAAGTACTTTATAAGAGGGAATATTTCTAGAACTGATGATTCTTCATGGAAGTCAGAAATACAGAATAGGACCAAAAAATGGAAGAAAATGAAGCAATGGGATTTAATAACAGGATTTTTCCCCTGCTAGGCCATATAGCTCAAGATATAACTGGGGAGTTGGAAAAGAAGAGGGAGACTATGTTGAAGAAGTTGGAGGAAGTGACAGTAGTGGCTCCTGGAATCGATTTATTGTATTTGACTAGTGAAAGCCCAGTGTTGTGGATGAAGTTGTGCAGACAGGGGAGATTACAGGAAGGTCAGAAATCAGAGTGTTTATAGTTTGCAGCAAACAACATTTTGTTTGAGAAGATTTCTGTATTAGAAGAGTCAGAAGAAGAATAATTATTGAACTGCTTCTTTCCATCTGAACAGCCTCTGAAAGGAGCCTGTGTGTGTTACCAGAGAGAAGCAGGGTGCTCTAGAGATAACACAGCTTTTTCAAGGTTAAAGGCAGAGGTCATGGCAGTGCTGTAAATTCCACCAGCTCCAGTTGTCTGCGTTGGGCCCCAGGAGGAGGCCCTGCGCTGGCTGTGAACAGTGAGCCAGGCTCACATGGACAATGAAACCACAGCTTTTTTCTTAGTCATGATAGTGCAAAGTGCACTGTAGGTAAGTGTTTGGCCATGTAGGCAACAGGTTTCTGATGTAAAAATAGTTATGGGTGGGGGATGTGACTTAAGTGGAAAAATACTGAGGGATGAGGCAGTCAACAATAGGGTAAGCAGTGGGAATGCTGAAGCTGTACCGGGAAGGATGAACTGAAATTTATCTAGGGACAGTATATCAAAATTTTAAGGTAGAGAATAATCTTTAGGATAAAATGTAAGTACAGAGTGTTTCTGACTGGCTTTGGCAAATGAAATATTCAAATAATGTCTTTAAGAATCTCTGGAATTTGATTTTTTCTTTGTTTTACGGTTTTATTTTCTTTTCTTTGCATGACCATGCAGTTTCATAGGAAAAAAAAAAACAAAATACAGAGCAACATGTCGTCTTATCCCACCTTCTGTATAACACTATATTTAGATAGATTTTTTAGCTGAGGTTGTTGTTTGACTTGAGAGGGTAAGCAAGAAACAGAATACAATTTTCTCCTGGTTTAGTCACACTAGTGAAAAAATGAGCAATTTGATGTTTAGCTTTCAGGTCTGTGTATGGTTCCGCTACAAACCTTGTTTAAGAAGAATTTAAGTAAATACAAATGAAAGCATAAAATAATAATAAAAAGTAAATACAATTGAAAGCATAAAACATCTGGAACATCTTAAAGATGCACTGAAATATAATGTGATTAATTTCTATTTTGCTAATTATACCCATTATGAATTAAAACAGATTCCACTTTGCAACCATTGTTATGTAACTTGTAGCTTTGCAGTTCTTTGAAATACAACTTTCCTTTCATGTGGTATATTAAAAAATGTTACAAGACAAATTACAAAGCTCAACTGAAATAATGCCAAAAATCTTAAACAAGTTACCCTCCTAGATAAATAAGTAATACAGTGCTTACTGCTGTGCTTTAATTTTTTTTAATCAAAAAGAGATGGTAATGTAATGATCCAGGGCTGAGCAGGACGTGTTTTGTTTTTTTTCTGATTTATGGTTTCATGGAGTTGCTCTGCACCTATGGTGAGGTATCTGAGATTAGTTATTGAGCTACTCTTCCTGTGTAGTATTTTGTATTCAACAGTGCTCCACAGACTCTAAGTGTAACAGATCACTGAGTTTGAATGTTCTGGTGTAAAAGACAGGGCAGGGTTCATGGTAAGGTTTTACAAACAGCAGCTTTCATATTCACAGTAAAACAGGGTGAAGCACCATGTTATACTCATCTGGAACAGGCATGTCTTTGCCTTTTGCTAGCATTTGGGTGTGGATGTGGAGTTTCTTCTCTGTGGGGAGACCCTTTGGACCCTGGAGAAGCTGCAGGGAATAACAGAAAAACAGAAATCTGTTTTTGCCTTCTGAAGGCGAATAAAGAGGGTGATTTCCAGGATGGTTCCCCACAAAGTATCTGCCGTGGGGAGTGAGCTGCAAGGGACTGTGGCTGTGTGGGAGGTGTGGATGTCTCTTCTGATCCTCCTCTGGATGTAGCAGAGGTTTTACTTCTCTTTTTCTGCTATAATGGACTTACAGTGCAATGCAACCCCTAGTAAGTATGCTAAAATTAATCCTGGTTTGAGTACTTCAGGAGGAAAAAAACTTCTAGTTAAAAGTCTGTACTTTCTTTTTAGCAATGAGCAAAACTACTACTAACAAAATGAAAACAGTTATAAAGGCTTTGTGTGGATAAATTGGTCATTGCTTGCATATTGTTGTAGGAATCTGACCGCAATTAGCAGAGCCAATGTTTGAGTCTAGTTTCACCCCTAGTTTGAGAACTGAAGTGAACTTGAAGCCTTATAAAGTAGAATAGATCTTGCTGGGGAAAGAAGTGTTCTTCCCCCTAGATCACTCAGCATTTGCAAGGACCTTGAAGATCTCAAATTCACTTAATAAAATGTTTGCTTCATTTTTCTGTATTGCACTTCTGTGACACAACTGTCCACAAAATAAAAACTATTAAAAAAAAACTCATCTAAAGAAAATCCCTCTATAAAATTTGTCTTTGTTCACAGCAACACATGAGAAAGAAAGAAAGAGGGGTTGGTTCTTCTCATGCTTATGTACTTCAAATGCAGAAAATACCATGACCACCTTTTTTCCCCACAAAATTATCCAGTCCAGTTTTAGTGGTATTTGAGGTACTGGTAAGTGACTTCAGGGTTTTTTTGCATTAAATGAGACTTTTCAGTGTTTTCGGATTGACCCTGTTCAGCTGGAAGGATGCATTCCAAAAAGAGGAATTTTTTTAAACATTAGAATTCAAAGAGTATCAACATTTTTTATACCATTCAGAAGATTCTCTTGACTCTTTACATGCATCCGTTAGTATCTCCAATATTAGTAGTATTTTCCTCTTGAAATAGGTATGTTTGTTGCAAGCAACTTTATTTGAGTTGACACTTTTTTAGATTGCTTTATAATGTTGAGTTCTGTGCTCTGTAATATAACTTTCATTTTGTTGTAGCTCCCTAACAGGGTCAGAACAAGCCTTGTCTGACAAACCTGCTGCCATTCAGTTGTGAAGGTGGGAGTGTCCTGCTTGGATAATGCAAGCTTGTGCATGTCAGTTGCATTAGTTTTACTGTAAGCAGCATAAATAGGTTTGCCAGAGCTTTTTCCACTGAGCAACATTAATTAATTTAGATAGGACTTAAGTGTTCAGGTGTTCATGGTCCCTCACAGGCAGTCAGGAGCTTCCACAGTGAAGGTTATGTCCACATGCAGCTGGATGGAGTTGTCTCTCACTGTTGGTAGTGTTCAGCTCTGGCCCTACCTCACTTGTTGCAGAGTCTGAGCACTCTTCACTTTATTCAGCCACGTTTCTATTTCATGGGAGAATTGCTTAGTACAGCCAGCCTAAGGTCCTTCCCAATCTATCACTGCTTCAGTCTTGGCAGTGTATGTGCAGACTGCTATCCTTCCCAGGAGGACTGAGATGGACAGACCTGTACTTCTGCCTTCTGTCACTGCCTGCTGAGTAAAGCCATCCTGAGAGCATTGGGATCATGCTGGGAACCCTTGTTAGGTTCAGAAACTGGTTGTTTTGTAGGAAAGTGTTAGGGGTAAAAACTGTGAAAATAAGCATCATCCCTCCAACAGTGATGTATCATGGTATATCTGAATCCACTTAGAGGACAGAAACCCAGTTCCAAGCTGGAAAGCTGTGGGTAGCTGACACAGGGAATAAAACAGTTGCATGCTGAAAAAGCAGGAACTTGCAGCTCTCAAAGTTCACTGAACATATTCATTGTTGTGTTTGTATTGTTGTGTTGTGCTCAGTATTCTGCTGGTGTAAGAAGGTGTATGAAGCCCATCATAGTATTACATATAAAAAGGCCATAAAAACACTGTGCAAAGAAGTATGTACTGTCCTGAAATGCCTCAGTGCTATTACAGAGGTATTCAACTGTGATTCTCTGGTTTCCACAACTTTTTTAAGTGGGTATATAAACTGATAGATTTCTTTTATCCATTGACTTCACATTGTTAGCTGGAGGATTTACAGTGCCATTTTTCATAGAAAGACTTGAGTGTGTAATAATAAGGCAGGTTTTAATACTTCTAAAAGTCCTACTTTAATTAGCCAGTGTCCATTTCTGCTGGCCCTCCATTCTCAGTTTAATTTTTCACATAAATGAGTGTGGAAGTGGATGGAAGAGGTTTAGGCATTATAATGTACATGCCAGGATTGTTTGTGCTGACTTTATTTTAATGTCTATAAGACTAGGGCCAGAAAAGCCAGTTTAATTATGTACAAACATCCAAGAGCTATACAGACAAGAGCTGCAATCTGTTGCTTTTAGCTATTGATAGAGATAACCCCAGCACTGATAGTGTTGCAAAATAAAGATCCCCCAGAAACCCAGTTAATGGCATCTTTGTTCCTAACCTGACTTTGTAGAAGTCCTGATAATTCAGGTTTTAAAAATTAATATTGTAGACCTGAAGTGAAAATAATACTTTGGAAGTGGGGATGAAACAAACTCTTCCCTTTTCATCTTTCCCCAATGATTTGCAGGCGAACACAACCCCAGGCAACTTCGAACTTCCATAATTGCATTGAATTTCTTGTTAATTGGGCTTTACTCTTGCTATTGAGTTCTTTCTTGAATAATGCCTGCTTTATACTGATTTGTGTGCAGACAATAAATGTAGAGATATAATAGGATGAAGGCTATGGCTCCATATAAAGATATTTAGCCCTTAGCTTCCATTGAAATCAATACCTTTGCAAACCTTGTTATGACTTAAAATTAATATGCTTAAAATAAGATTACTCTTAAACGTTTAAAGAATAAGAAGAGACTAAAAACACTCTTCTCCTCTGAAATGAGTGTAAAAATTGCGTCTTTAGAATTGCATGAGAATTGTCCCTGTACCTTGATGCTTTTTGCATCATATGTGCTCAGCTTGAAAATAAGAAATTGGTGACTGTTTGCAGACTCTGCAAACTAGAAAGGAAACTTGCTTCATTTCTTGCTTGGATTTATCACAGGTGAAAAACCCCTGTCTTCCACCATCAGACTCTTCATGCCTCTTCCTCTAATGAGAGTGGGGATAACAGCTTGTTTGGGATTCATCAGAAAGTAAAGAATCCAAGTTACTTTCTCTAAGCAATTGAGACATAAGTGGACTAAGGAGTGGTGAGCAACATCTTTTGCTCTGAAAGAGGCTGTGACATAATTAAGGAAGTGGAGCTGTTGCTTCTTTTTTCCCCAGAGCAGAGCTGTATGTTCAGCGGTTTTGGCTGGTACAGGAGTGCTGGCAGCAATGCCTGCATCAGCAGGGATGGGTGACCATCACAGTCTTGAGACATGGCCGAGATAAGCAAATTGCATCCGGTCTGTCATTAATGCATTTACTCTTGCTTATTTTCATGCATATCATCATCCTGAAAGTAACAGCAAAACTACCCAGAAGTCTAACAGGGGAGGATAGTTTCCTCTCTAATTCTAAACAAATATAATCATCAGGGCTATCCATGTTTGGTCTGGAGTATAACCATGAGTAATTGAGGATGGTGGGTTACAACTGGTGTGGCTGGAGTTCAAATCCAAAGCTTCCCGTACAACATTGTCGGGAAAAAGTTAGAGGAGCAGTCATCAGCAAGACTGTCGATTTTGAGTGCACGAGTAGACTTTCTCAGGCAAATGTGGCTTTTGTAAACATGGAGGAACAGGTATTCTCCTGAATGTCTTGCTGTTCTGAACACATTTGGACTGTTTGTCCAGTTGATTGCACAATTCTGGTTATGTTTTCTGTTGGTTTTAGATTTATTTTTCAATCGGTTGTTGTTTTTTTTCATAGTAAAACTCATTCCACTCCTGTGTAGGACCTTGGAATAAAGGATTATGTACGGGAAATCTTACAAAATCAATATCACCAGTTTAGTTTATCCTTTATCCTTTCATCAGTCTTTTTTCCCCACTGTTTTTGCATTTGCTCAAATTCTCTTGCTGTTAAACTTCTCCAGAATTCCCTGCTATTAGATCTGAGCAGAGGAACTGTTTTATCTGCAGTCACTTGCACAGTCCAGTGGTATAAACCCAGTAACAGGGCTGTAGTTAGGACTGGGGGGACCATTCAGGTGATAAGTCTTTCTGAAATGAGATAGATGTCCTCGAAGGTCACAAACAGGCAGGTGGCAAAGGAAATGGTGAGGACATGATCCTCTCAGCTCAAAGTTGTTCAGCCCAAATCCTAGTTTTTAAATTAAAATAAGCAAGTCTGGATACATCAGAAGGATGCTAATGTAACAAGAGGAACCTTTTTATTTTAAGCAGGATACACCCTAGTGTTTGCTGATAATAGGGCTGATTTGACAGGGTTTGCAGTTTGTACCTTTTCTTGTTTTCTGCTTATTGATCCATTCCAAAATTCTCAGCACCATGGCCGCTGGCCTCCCTTTTAGTGAAAAATGTGAGGAGTGTTGGCCAATACTTATATACAGAATGATGTTCGATATTCCGGAAGCTGCTGTCTCTGGCAAATGGAAGAGAGGTGATAGAACTGTCTTTTTGTGTTATCACAGTCTTTTTCGAGAGTCTTTTGTTGACATTGTTTGACACTTCCCATTATGAGACATAATTTCCAGACTCCAGGGTTGAAACTATGTTTCTTCTTCTTGGGGTCAATATGTATTTAATCAAACACTACCAAACAACCCTTCTGTCATACCAGTTTGCAGAAAGGATGGTATTTGCTGTCAGTTATTCCCTGAACTCTTGGAGGATCACCTACATGTTCCAGCACTGGAGAAAGTGATTGTGGTGGCTAGATATCATGCTTCCTAGAAGAATTTTTGAAGGTTTAATGCATTTACTTATCAAGAAAACCTTTGTAATAACATTACAGAAGTGGCAGAGTCAAATAGCACTAGAGTGGCTTGTGCAGATTGATGTAACCATCTTCTGCAAATGTGCTGTGGAAATTTTCTCTTAGTTGGTAACACTCTTCTTTTTCATACTGTTCTTGATCCAAGCAGTGACTGGATGGGCCATTTTGGACTGTGAATTTGGTTTTCAGTAATGGAGAGACTGAGACAATATCAGTCAAGAAAAAGGAGTCTCACTACAAAGTTAATTAAAGCCCTGGAGAACAAAATTCAGGCATTTTATTTACCATGAAATTCACACATCAAGATGTGAAGTGCATTGCACCAATTTTTTAGGGATGTTCAGCAATTATGTGTTCCCTATTTTTGAAACCTCAGTTTGTCGCCTGATTTGCAACGTGTTTGGTGTTTATGTCTCCAACTGAAACCACTGTTGCCTGAAATCCAAGGAAACAACTTCCAAGACAGGATGAAGGCGAAAAACTTCCTTTGCTAAAGTTCAGCTAAAAGCTTTTAGCAATCAGAATCCAATGACACGCATGCCTCGCATACAGAATTCTACAGATTTATAACCCCATTTAATTATCCTATCTAGGAAACAAATACCCGATGTTTAATTCGCCCATCCTACAAACCATCCCAAACCACCTCCCCGACACGCGCCTTCTAGAATTGAGTCGGAGGTCTTAAGACCACTCTTTCTTCATTTACTCTCATCATCTTCACATTAGTTTTCTATTTGGAGTTCTTTCCAATACCTCTCACCCCTCTTTATACTACAACTAAACAATATCATATTTTGACTATAACATGTTCTGGTAGCTATCTGAATACAACATAATATCACTCCCTTAGCACAGAAGCAAGCTTCAAAATGTGACACAGAAGTTAACTTAAACTTAAGTATTTGGTACAGGGGTTACAAGCTATTTTTCAAATGCAAAAAAGGCTATAAAACTATATAAAACTATATTAAAATCTACAACTGTATTAAGGCTTGCGGCAACACCACTGAGCAGGATCTCTAATAAATGAAGTCCAGTTTAGTGCTGAGTCCTCTGAAAAAAACTGAGCCCATGTGACCCAAATTCAGTGTTCACTTTTCAGGTTGATTTCTTGGCACTGAGGAACTCATCTGGGACAATGCAAATTCCTGCAAAGGAATTTGCTGAACTTGAGTTGTGCAGTGTTTGCAACAGTCAAAGCAATCATGGTTAGACTATGTGGACCATAGCAATAACATCACCTTTCTTCTATCACAATTTGAATTAATGTCTCTCCAGGCCACAAGTTGATCAATGAAATTTACACAAAATATCAGTGCTTGAACTTCTTGAAGTTCAAGGAAATACTGGAAATACTGTGTGACTAAGTAATTAACAATAACATATTCCGTACTTGAAGAAATAAAACTTGCTCAGGCAAGCTAACATTCGGCATTTTCTGATGTTTGTATTAATCACTTTACAGTCTTAATAGTGTCCTTTTGATATGGTGTTTATATGCAATGATATAGAAAGTAGATGGACTCTCTATATTTAAATGGCCTGAAAAACATTTAATGAGAAATACATGCTGTTTGTTGTTGTGTTTTTTGGGTTTTTTTTCTTACCAGCAGGAGATCTGAGAATCCTTTAAGGAATAATGATAGTTATGCATTTTTATTTGAATAAAAATACACAAGAGTTGATACCACCTACATAAAAGATACCTTTAATGCTTTTTTGAATAGCATGGTTTAGTTTTTATTGTTTATAAATGTAATCCTGCCACATAGTCAGGAATCTTTTGGGAAAACAGTGACCTGTTAAGTTTTAAGAGGGTTTTAATTTAGAATTATTTTGCTGCTTGCAATTTCTCTATAATGGTAAACATTTTTTTACTAAGTTTTGTCATCAAAAATATGACAAAAATTAGTAAATTTTTAATAATTGTAGTTTTTTAAATTAAAAATAAATTATAATTAAAATTTTTCCCCCTCTTTTACAGTTTGTTTTTTTTTTTACGATGCATTCTCTTCAGGCCAGTGAACTTTGTTTAACTATTCAGGTAAGGAAATATGCATAGTCACTTTTTATTCATAAAAATGTTTCCTGGACATTTGACAATTAATTCTGAGATATTGGTGCTCTGCATTATTGTGAAAAAATGGCAAAATCTAATATAATACGTTCAAAATACTGTTGTTAGTTTGTAATTTAAAAAAAAAAAAAAGTTGAAATTTGAAGACTTCTATCTTTTTCAATTAGAAAATGAGTTTATTTTCTAGATGTGTGTATTTTTACTTTCTCTCCCTTCTTTTCTTTTGTCCTTGTCCCCTCATATTTTGTGGTTTTTTTCAAAGTCTTACAAATGGAGATTTTTATTTTTTTTTTTT
>VXBX01006775.1:294461-317145 GCA_013400415.1 Scytalopus superciliaris | reverse complement strand
TTTGTTGTTGTGTTTTTTGGGTTTTTTTTCTTACCAGCAGGAGATCTGAGAATCCTTTAAGGAATAATGATAGTTATGCATTTTTATTTGAATAAAAATACACAAGAGTTGATACCACCTACATAAAAGATACCTTTAATGCTTTTTTGAATAGCATGGTTTAGTTTTTATTGTTTATAAATGTAATCCTGCCACATAGTCAGGAATCTTTTGGGAAAACAGTGACCTGTTAAGTTTTAAGAGGGTTTTAATTTAGAATTATTTTGCTGCTTGCAATTTCTCTATAATGGTAAACATTTTTTTACTAAGTTTTGTCATCAAAAATATGACAAAAATTAGTAAATTTTTAATAATTGTAGTTTTTTAAATTAAAAATAAATTATAATTAAAATTTTTCCCCCTCTTTTACAGTTTGTTTTTTTTTTTACGATGCATTCTCTTCAGGCCAGTGAACTTTGTTTAACTATTCAGGTAAGGAAATATGCATAGTTACTTTTTATTCATAAAAATGTTTCCTGGACATTTGACAATTAATTCTGAGATATTGGTGCTCTGCATTATTGTGAAAAAATGGCAAAATCTAATATAATACGTTCAAAATACTGTTGTTAGTTTGTAATTTAAAAAAAAAAAAAGTTGAAATTTGAAGACTTCTATCTTCTTCAATTAGAAAATGAGTTTATTTTCTAGATGTGTGTATTTTTACTTTCTCTCCCTTCTTTTCTTTTGTCCTTGTCCCCTCATATTTTGTGGTTTTTTTCAAAGTCTTACAAATGGAGATTTTTATTTTTTTTTTTTTCCTGGGTGCTGTCAGCCTCCCTTTACCTACCAGTATTTCAGCACTGCAAACAAGATTGTGTGCTGACAGCTCCCAGGATGGTATCTTAACATCACAGGAGTGGCAAAGCAATACTGTGGTAGCTGTTGGGAAGTAGAGGTGTCTTTGAAAATTTATAAACACCATTTCTGTACATCTGAAATTAACTAATTACAATGAGGAAATGAATGAAATTGCAGCTAATGATCTAGCTTGCTGTGTACCAGAGAAATTAAGGAAAAGCAGCAATTCACACTCTTACTGTACATAGGTTGCTGGGCTGGATTCCGTGTTTTACCTGGGGAATTTGAGTTCGACTGGGTGGTGTTGTAAGTTGTAGGTGGTTTTCAGAAAAAACTTGGCCATCTATTTTATTGTTCTGGGTTTTAATAAGGGAGTTTGGCAATATAATTTGCACACAGTACAACTTGAGCATTGTCTACACCCAATTTGGTAAGTTTTTTTGATGCTTCCTGTAAAATGATGTGATATCATGTTGGGAGACACAAGTGTGACAAAATAAATTAAAGATGCTATTTTGGATAGCATATTATGTTAACAGTATGCAGAAATTGTTTGCCTTAGATTTAGAGTTATTGTGCTTTTTGATAGACTCACCTTAGCCCTGGTTAAAATAACCAAATCCGGACAAAATGCTAAATAAGAACATGGTATTCCTATGTAAGTCTTTCTCTTATTTCATGTTCAAGTGTTCCATAGCTCCAACATCTTGTTAGTACTGTTAACTTCATCTTTAATTTAGATAAGGTGTTCTCTTATAATCTTCTCATCATTCTAACTTCTTATCACTGGGTTTTTCTGTAGTGCAGCCAACACCTAGAAAGCTTTCTTAATCTCAGCTCATCAAGGAGAAATTTCTTCCCTTTGGATCTTCTAAAAATTTGTTTCAAACCCATTGCTCCCAATATTTTTTATTTCCTTTAAAAAAATGGTTTTATGCTTCAGCTTTGGTGCTGTCTTTTGGGTTCCCCTAGTGCAATATTCCTGGATTTTGTTTTCAAATTAGTCTGCAATCAGCCTTGCAAGCACAAAGGAAATCATTTTTCTGAAACAAATATCAGTATAATTCAGTAAGATTTCTCCAAACATGTTTTTGACAGAGCAATTTATTTTTTTTTAATTAAAAGAATTAAGTAAAATTCATCATCAAAACTGTATTTTTAGTGAATAAACTATTTTCTACTACCTCTTCCCTGGACCTTCCATACTTTCTAACTTTGGCCTCTGCTCTCAAAGACTGCCTAGTCTACATTTCTCTTTTGAACTACTCGATGGCATCTTATACTTATATTCCAAGGAGTGACTTTGGGTTCTTTGTGAAATATTAAGAGCTCTAAATAGCCATTTTGTGGCAAAAATCTTAAACGTTTATTCCAGAAGTGCTCTGGTAAATGGCATGACAATTCATTCAGAAGTTCTTTGTACTCCAACAGTGCCTCTTTGAAATATCCAGAAGTTTTAGCAAGTTAGGACTATTCTAGCACATCAAGTTACTGGCAGATACAGAGCACAATATAAGGAAAAGCTATTGGGAGTGAAAATTGGATTCACAGTTTTCGCACAGGAATCTGGTTGCCAGTGTAGTCCTTGAACAAAACTGCAGGATTCAGCTAATTACTCTCCACTCAGGTTCGGTATACATAGATCTATTCACAAACTGTAATCCAAACAAGCCAAAATAAAACAAACCAGCGACGCTCTATTAATTCTTCTCACTTAAAACTTCTTGGAAGTCCTGCCTCTCTAGAGACCCAGTAGTGGACATACTGGCCTTAGGACTCACCTCAGGTGGCAGTTTCTATATTGTCATAATCTTGTATGGTATAAAACTGTGTGTTTGTTTCTGTGCACAGGGATGAGTTTCACACAGAATCAGTACAGATGAAATCATTTCAGTTTGCCTGTGAAAAATTAACAACCTTAAGAAAAACAAAACCAGATTCTTGACTAAGTGTTGGGATTTGCAAGCATTTGTACTCAGAATTCCATGTATCTCTGGGCAAATGCAAAATGTCCTTTAAAGGGCAGTATTGTTATTAAAAGAATGCAATTGCATTCATGTGCTAAAAATTTTGACTATTGAAAATAATTTAGCTCAGAAATATTTTTCATAACACCCAGGAGTAAATAATTGCTCTTCTGGGCCCTTTGTTTTAATGGGTGACAAAAATATATGAATGTGTGCAATTTTGAGAGATGCCTTATATTTGTTAAGAGGACTGTTTCTTCTCCAGCTTGGGGGTGCAAGAATATGAACTTCAGTGATTATAAAAAGATCTCTGTGGCTTTCACTGTAGCTAGCATGGCATTTTTCTTTGCTAAGGGGCTATTTCTCTTTAGTTTTTGTCAATAATGGAAGACTCCAAAACTCACATTAACTTTTTCATTTGTGGTATTTTTATTTAACTAGTCCTAAATTCACTTCCATTTTCCTTTCTTTTGTAGTAAGATCTGCTGGTCAGCTATGCTAATTCCTGTGGGTGGCTTGTATGGCAAATCTCTCCAGGTTTTTTTCTTCTCCAGATTTTTTTCTGCTCCAGACTGACTTAATTTAGGATGTTAGTATATATACCTGCCTTTTCCCAGCAGGACGTTATCATTAGGAATTCTCCCTCACTTTGATCATATATTTCACGTGTGCTGAGATAGATGCTGTGGCCACACAGTTAAAACACAACTTCAGTTCAGGTGGGTCAAGGTCCTTCTGTGCAGATCTCACCTTGGCAGGATGAGGAGCTGCCCCTGAAGAATAAAAGCAGTGTGTGCTACAGTCATTGAGAGAGCTGATCAGAGAATGGAAATCCAGCCTTCACTACTGTATCAGGAGTGTGGTCCTGGCCCACTGTATACTTGAGTAGTCAGGATCCAAACTCCTGTCTCACTTCAAGTATCTCTGCCACTGAGAATTCTCTTGGGCTTTGTTAAAGGAAAATGAGATTTCTTTTAGATCTGTTGAAATTAAATACAAGCCTTGGAACAATAAGTTCTAATGGGTGTGGAACATAGTGTCTGTTTTTGTGCTATGTCTGTAGACCTAGGAAAGCCTAACCACAGAGAGCCTTAAGCTAACTGACCAATTAAAATATTGCTAATACTCTTTGTGCAAAGCTCACATATGAGGTTGTTGGCATATGCATATATTGGTCCTAGTCTTGGACCTACACCCAGACAGAGAAAGCCCTTGTTTTCAGACAAGACAGATTTTGACAGATCTTTGTATGAGCACAGGAGGCTACTTTCGGGGTCAGGCACTCAGCAAACTTGACAACTCTTTTCTCCTGCTGTACATCTTGCAAAGTTGGATAATTTCATTAGTGCTTCAGTGGTTGGATGTATGAAAGAGCTCCTCCCCTCATGCTCCCCTTAAGTTTGTAGGTTTAGTAGTTACAGAGGACATTTTCAGAAACAGTTCTCACTTTAGACTCTTGTATATTTTGAATGGTTTTTATGAAAGCAAGAATATCCAAGATTCAAAAGTAAGAACAGAGTCTGCTTTTTATGTTTTAAATGTCCTCATTTATGCAGTATTCTTACAATCATTACTACAGGGAGAAAGAAGCCTGAAAAAATAATTTCATGCTTTTTAAACAATTTTAAAGCAAGTATTTAAGGCCATTATGCCTTGTTTTTATTTCATTCTATACTTTCTTATTTTCACAAGGATGTGGCAGATGAAACATAAATTATCAGTCACTTGAAGTGGGTTACAGGAATATTTTAGCAGAAACAACTCACCAATTTGATTCTTTAGAGCTTAAAATTTACTTTTAAAAATTAGTCAGACATGTAGGAATAAGATAGTGTATGTAATTTTCTTTTCTTTTCTCGGATATCTCAAGACAGTAGTATGTCAGAAGTTGCAGGAGTTAAGAACTACAAGTCTCATCTTGGAACAGTACACCTATAACTATTGTGGCTTTGGCATTTTCTCAAAATGAATAACTGAATGAGATACTAACTTGCTTCATTTTTACAGTATCTTAAAAACTGTCATATGTCCAAAGGCTTAGTGTTCAGCAGTTTTTCCTGGAACATTTAAGGGAAAATTCATCTAAATATATCAGCAGTATTATCTTGTAGTTTGAACTGATATCTGCAGGATGCTATTTTTATGACTGCATCTTTTATGTCTGAAGTGATTTAGTTAATGTTCATAATATATAGGAAAAACAAACAGCTGTTCTACAATTGTCTTGTGATTTCCTAACAGTTTCATTTTTCTGATCCTCTCTGCTTACAGTTTTTATACATCATTGACAAGTTTGTCTTCTGATCCACTTGGTTGCAATTAAGGAAATAATTAGGGTGAAAATTCTAGAAAGGATGAGTGCCAGCTTGCTAAAAATGAGTTAAAGTATTTTCCAATGTTTTTACAACTGCCCTGCTGGAAACACCAGCATCTATAATAAATAAAAGAAGCTAAATTATAGAGGAGTTTTGTGCCAATTCTCTTTTAAGACGATAATATATCCCAAAGATTTTGTATCCTATTAACTCACAATGGTTTTAAAACAAAGCAAAAAGCTTTTTAGCAAGCGCATCTAATTCTTCTTGAATAGAAACTACACTGTGAAGAAATTCTGTTCTAAGGAAGTTGCTTATGTTACAAAGGGAAACATAAGAAAGTCAGTAAATGGCAGATTTACAGGTCTAAATCTGTTCCCCATGTATCGATCTGAAGACTGAATGTGGCAGGGACGTGCTAGAAAATGATGGTGCTGGAATGTATACTCATGCATATGTCTTTGTCTCCTTGAGGCCTGGTGATTGTAATATTCTCTTCATGTTTTTAAGAGTAAACACAGTAGAAACCTTAATTGTTGCAAGGTGGTGTTGCCTTTAATGGTGTCTCATGTAGTACAAGAAATGTGTCAGCCCAGGCTTACAGGATTTGTGGTACAATTCCTGCCTCCCCCTGCAGATGGGTAACAAACCAAAGCCCAAAATGCCACCATCTCTTAGTTCAGATTTATAATGAGACCAGACACATACCGCTCTGTGGGGTTTTTTGTCTGTTTCTGTTGAATATTGTACCGTCTGGATGCAAACCTGTGCTCTGGAATGACCCTGCTTGGGCAGGGAAGTTGGATCAGGTGACCCACTGTGGTCCCTTCCAACCCGACCCAGTCTGTGATTCTGTGAATAAAAAGCATGATATTTTTAAAACACAAAAAGAATTGCTGCCAACATTTCATACATATCTAATGATGTACTTCTTAGGCAAAAGTGGGGAGTGCAGAATAGGAGAGGTAAAAAATATTATAGAAAGAATATAGCAACAGGCATTAAGGATATGCACGGAACATAAACTTTGCTTTATAATTCATCACTGAGGCTTTTTGTGTTTGTTTTGTGGTTTTTTTTTTTTTTTTTTTTTAAACTCTTCAGTCCTAATTATAAATTTTTCTGTACTCCTTTCTTTCTCACCTCTTCTGAAGGTTGTCTATAGACTCTTGTATCTATCTATCTATCTGTATATTTACGTATGGCATTATCCAGGGGATGAAGAGTAATTTAAGAAAGAATGTATGTGATAAAGGGACAGAAGGTGCCTTGGAGCATCCCTTCATATGGCAAGGTGTGATTTCCTTAGAATATGATTTGTTGTGGGATTTTCAGTTGTTCCCCACAAATTGATGTTGCTTCATGCCTGTCTGGGTTGTCTTGCTTTTAACTTGTTAAACTGAGTTAAACTGAGACTCCAAATGACTGTGATAGAGAGATGCAAGCATGCTAGACTGGGCCCACTGAATGTACAGATGCCAGACTTACTGGGTCTGACAGTGTAAAACTAATATGTACACACTGCAATTTAAAGGATAATATTATGCAAATATTCCTAAGCATGACATGTTAAAAAGTAGTTACATTTTAGACACATCCATTAATATTTTCTCTTAAATATCAAGTATTTCTTCCCACCTGCCATCTCTTCCATGTTTTCACTTGCTATGATGGTTAAATGTCATAAAGCTGTCATAACGCTGTGACTAGGCTTTTTGGTTAGTAGAATCTTGCACAATCTGCATTTATATTGTGCTCAGCATTTTAAAAAGCAGATTATACATTTCAAGCTGTACCAAAAAGACATATTTTCAATAACTGTTTCTTCCTATGGGGCAGATTCTGAATTGCTTTTGCTGTTTCTAGCATAGAGCACTACTATATTTTGCCCCTAAGCAGTATATAGGAGGGGGGGGGGAAAGTTAAACGGCTCATTCTGAATCCTCCTTGTAATCCCACTTCAGACTTACACTTATGCGTATGATGGTGTCACTCATTTTGGAAAAGAGGCAGCAATTCTAGGTACTCAGGGTTTGCTGGTAGAGATTTATTTCACAAGTCATGTGAACCACCATTTTAGTAGCAATGTTAAATAAGAATAGTAGATTTCTTTCTCCCTGGAATTTTATCAACAGGTTCGTACTCCCATAATCACTGGCATTGGATCTTTAAAACTTTAGCTCTGCTGTTTCATATTGGACAAAAAATAGCCATCGTAACTTTTAAGTGTCAATCATAGTTAGGCCATACCCTTCTTCTTCCCACCCCAGCCTGTCTCACAGAAACATATACTTTTTGTTCATCTTAGTTTGTGAACATTTTCAGTTCTTAACATCTGTATTTTAATGCCAGAATTCCACACTACAGCTAAGCAAGCAGATGAATTGCCAGAGTCTATAAATAGTCACAACTTGTGTAGAATCTTGGTAGCATTTGAAAGTCAGTGTTTTATTTTTCTGATCATGATTATCCATTAATACCATTGTAATTGTACCTGTGCCCTGAAGTACTATGATTTCTTTTCCCCCATGTGCACAAAAATCACTGAAAATAAAAAGATGGCCTTGGTTAGGTGGTTTCTTCATGTTGTTGGTTAGATGGTGGAGAGCCTAGGTGATTTCTTTATGGGGAAACAACTACACACTTCTTTTCCAGGTCTTACTGGAGATTTGAAAACAAGCTCCTATTATAATACCAGTTTATAATATCATCAAAATGATGAATATTAACAGGAAAGTCACGATCTCTATGAACATCTTTTAGCTGCAAAGGATAGGAGAGTCACGTGAGGATCCATATGTTTAACATGCTTCACCAAACAGTTCCTTCCCCTCCTACCATCCTTCACAAGGCTTGAGCACCACTTGTGAATTTAACCAGTGAAGGTACTTATTCAAATGAGTAGTCCCATTATTTTCATTAGTATGAATTAAGAGTTTACATTTGTTTATTGTGAAGTACTGTGTAATATTCTTCATGTTCTATTCTAATGAACAGAAACCAGCATTCTAGGCTTCAATTCATGTGCATTCATTTAGAGAAATTATATAAAAATAATTATAGTTTAAAACCAAAACATTGACAAAAAGCTTCCCATTAGGAAATCTACAGTGAAAGTCAGTAGCCTTAATTGGAGACTTAATAAATGAACCCATAGGCTTAGCTGTAAGCCTGTAGCTGTAATGGCAACATTATGAAAATATCACTAGCAACATCATAGCTAGGTATATTAACATTTGCAATTTAAGCAGGATAAATATCCTCTTACACACTATAAATTACTGAATTTTAGCTCTGAACTGAACAAAATATGTTATGTGGAGCATTGCATTTTCTGATGTTTCTTTATTCAAATTTGTTCAAAATGTGCTGCTCGTGAACCTGCTCATTCCTCCAGGGAAAAAAAATGAAGCTACACTGAAAAAAAAAAAAACCAAAAAAACAATTCTGAATAAAATCACATAAAATTATTCTTTGCAAGCAATTGCACGCTGTTTATTTAAGATGATTTCATGTATGTAAAAATTTAATAGATATATATGTGTAGGATATAGATAAAAGATGATTACTTAGTTAAAACCTTATCCTCTGTTATCTTGATTCAGCAAAACACAAAAACTTTTTCTTATCCATATGGTGAGGTTTCTGTTTTTGTAGTAGGGCTCTTTGAGGACTGACATCAGGAGAAGATAAAAATTGATAGAAATCTTGACCATTAAGTACATTTGACATTTTGGAGACAGAAGAGCAAAAAGGTGTAAGAAAATATTTAGATTAGATTATATTCCAACAGGAAAAGGTAAACCGAAGTAAGAAGAGTAAGTGATCAGTTTTAATCCAAATAAAACATTTGGCACTGAGAAATTATGAAATACAGACCACATGGATTATGGAGCAGTTCTTTTTCCCTGCACACAACATTTTGTCAATAGCAAGTAGATTAATTGCACCTTATATTAGAACAGTAGGTATCTGTGTGGCTAAGTATTTGAATGGAAGTTAAATATTCCTAAAAGTTGTTATCGGTATAATAGACATGATTATACAGAGTAAAAGAATTCATGTTAACCGTGCTGTCATTTAAATATTACACCATAGATTTACTTCCAGGAAATAAGTTCCCTCAAAGCACAGAAATCCAAACTGGGAGAGAAGATAAAAGTGAACAATCATTTACTTTATTCCATATAGGTTATTATACTGCTCTTATCATCATAATATCTGATTACTTTATGCTGGTGTATTACACTATGGGATTAGCAATTTTTGCTTAGCGCTCTGCTATTGCAGGATGAGATCTGTAGACTTGGGGAAAGGAGGAATAGGAAGGGTGTGAAAACTTGGTTAAATATTAACAAACTCTGCATGTGGAAGTGCTAATTAAGAGGAGAAAAGAGTTGAAATTATGAAAATTATGTCTGAAAGAGGTGAAATAAACCACATTACATGTCTTGGTTAATACTGTAAAGACTTCAGGACATTAAGGCTTGCAAGGTGTTGACATTTGATCCTTGAAGGCTGGTATCTATTTCAAGAGTATTTCAGAAATGTCTGACAGATTGTTAAAAGGTATTACAACCTACAGAAAAAGGACATAATTTTCAACTATTGGATTTTAATCAACACAGTATTTAATTTGGAAAGGAATGAGGTTTCCAAAATAAAGTATCCTTATAGCTCTTCTGTGAGATTATTCCAACAAGTTTTAGAGCCCCTTCCCTTTGGTAAACGCTACTGTGCCGAACAAGGATTCCTGTACCTGGGAAACCTGTGACCTTGTGTTCCAAGTGATGCTGGGGAAATACCTAGACAAACTGCATTCAGAATATACTCTTAAGTGAGCTTTATAGTGAGAATAAGCAAACGCAATTAAGCTAAAAAATAAAAATGCATCCAGTCAACAACAGTCATCAACAGTCAACATCAAACACAAGTTAGAAAACTATGGATTAAAAAAAAAAAAAATCAAACTATTGAAGGGGCTCTTTCTATCAAATATAAAATTAATTTTATTATATTTTAAAAACCTCTGCAATCCTGGAGTATTTTTGTGTCAGTTTCTTCAGGAAGATCCAAGAAAATTTTGTTTTTACAGTAATTGTTTAAATGAAACAAATTCCTAAAGTCTCTAAATATATGTGTTTATATATATATATATATGCACAGTATGTGTTAAATAAATGCCCAACTAATTAAATAGATAATTCTTCGTCTGTATCAGACTTTAAAATTTATTGATCATTTAGTTTTAATTCATGTCTAACTACCTACAAAGCTGTTGTCTGAAAAATGGGTCTGAAGCTTGTTGAGAACAGGATGTCTTTGCATTGTTTTTATTTTGTCACAGGTTATTTTGTAAATTTTGCAACTGTCTTTCTCATGACCATTACACAGTTCAGGGTTATGTCAATAGCAAAAAGGTGTTTCATTTTGCAACTTTTTCTTTAACCAGAAAAACATAGCATTTGAAATCCCAGTGTTCACCCTACTGTAGTGTAATTCAGAAAACTGTATATGGCTTGAATTTGCTTCCAGTTACCATACAAAAATTGTGCTGGATTTTTATCCAGTCAGTTTATGCTGAATAATCTCGTTCTCACAAATTCTGAAAAGGCAAAATACGCATTTTCCTAGCTGTAATAGCTATTATTTACTGCTCTGTGTGACTTGAAGTATTTAAGGGATCAAATAAGACCAGCTCGACTCAGACCATGGGTGGAAAAGGCATTCACATCTGGGCATATTATCAACAGGCAGATGCATCTATTGTTAACCATTGTACATGAACAGTACCTCTAGGAACTCACAATATGACCTTACCTGAAATTGAAATTGTTACTGCATAAATATTTTTGCAGACTTTATGATTTACATGGCACAACATGACAACAGCAGTAGAATCTGCTTTCTCGACTGCAGCTACTTATCAATTACCCTTCTTCTCCAGAAGTATTTCCTCAGTTGCAGTTTCTTACAGTGCTGTGAGGACAATGCCAAAAGCAGAAAAAAAGGGATTACTTTTCAACTAAAGAGCTCTTATTTTTTTATAACACCCACAGATCTATACTAGTTTTCCTTGTGTCTTCTGCTCCAGAACCTAATTCCAAAGAGTGCTTCGTGAAAGAGATGTGGTGGGAGGGAGGTGAAGCATTTATTTGGTCATACACTGTACTCAAGAGAGCAGCACATGTATTTCACTGCCAAGCAATATTTTCACAAGGCTTCTTTGACTGTGTGTACACACACATTGTAGTATCTACTCAGCTCAGGATGGGCCATACACCTGTACAACTGTTGCTAAGTAACTCCTAATATCCAGAGTAAATGGTGGTTCGGTCACATTACATTGACTCAAAAGGCACTGGCTTTGTAGGAGGAGTTGCCAACGTAAAGAGGGGAGATAGTTTATTATAAATAAGTTTGTGATGTATAATTTTTCTCCCATGGGGGGAAAAAACGTTTTCAGAATTGAAACCATAAAAGGAAATTAAACAAAATAGTGCTGTGTTAGAAAGTATTGTTTGGTAAAAATGCTATTTCCTATGATAAATTTGGTTTACAAATACTTAATGATTAGGATTTACATTATGTTTGAAAGTGTATACAAGTACTATATTCATTTTCTTTATCCTTGTTAACTACTTCTAATATGTTGCCACATCCTTTGAGAGCAAAGCAGTACTTGTGCTTATTTATTTACTTTGCTGGGGTCTCTCAGGCTCTTCAGTAGGCATCCAGATATCCAGTTATACCCTGAACCTCTGACACCACTGAAGACCAGATAGAAGTGGACCAAAGGGGAGGAAATTCAGGGAAATGAGTAAACACTATTCATGTCAAAGCCAAATTTTTGCCAGGTAGATAAAGAGATAATTTATTAGGAGATGTTTATTAGGAGATGTTATTAGACTATATACAGGAGAAACCACTTGGCTATTTATTTGAAACTTTTGCAAGTTGTCAGTAGATACCAGGATAACATAATGGTCTGAGGTGCACAATGTTTTGGCTCATCTTAATGTTATATGTTGCTGTTTAGATCGTCTCAAAAGACCTCAATAAACTATAGAAGCTTTACTGCACTAGTTCTTTATGTTTGCATAGTTAAACCCAGCGTCTGCTATAGGTGGCTTTGTTTTCAGGGCTCCCATACTCAATAAAGCTCTGCATGCTTCCTAATATTCATATGGATGGTTCCTCTAATTTCAGTGAGAAAGCTAACTGTAGTACAAATGAATTCCAGTGTAACAGTTTGCATGATAAAGACCTAGAGATATTGTACAGACCCATTCCTCTCCCAGAGCATGGAAATAAAAGGTTCATCATGGGATATGCTGGATGAGGACATGGTTTCTCCATGCTTTGTGCACAACATTACATTCTATCAAGTACATACTGTTCAAATTGATATCAGATGTTGGCTTTCCTTACGGAAGTTTATTTCTCTTGAATTAGGAAATGTTAGAAAAAAATTATTCACTGTGATAGTGGTGACACACTGGAACATGTTGCCCAGAGAAGTTGTGGCTGCCCCCTCCCTGGAAGTGTTCAAGGCCATGTTGGATGGAGCTCTGAGCAACTTGATCTAGTGAAAGGTGTCCCTGCCCATGGCAGGGGGTTAGAACTAGGTACTCTTTATTGTCCCTTCCAACCCAAATCATTCTATGATTCTATGAATTCACAATCCCATGGTTATTAATCCTCTGAGAACAGAACTAGATTATGCTTGCAGAACTTAACTCCCTTTTAACTAAGGGGACTGTTGTCTACATGTTGCATTCCACTTCTTTTCTGCTTGATAAAAGCTATCCAGAAATGCATTCCAGAAATCTGGTTGCTTAGTTTCATGCTTTGCAAGCATTGGTTACCATAGTGTTTTAGAAAAATACCTTTTCAGGAAGCAGAAATATAATCAAATACAGTCCACTGAAGTTTTGCTGAATGAACCATCTGTTAACAAATTGGAAGTAATGCATTTATAGATTAAATTATTAGTAACCTTTAATTTCCTGTTACAACCAGAAAAATAGGAAAAAGAGGGCATGAGAATATCTTCAGAAGCATCCCTTTGCGTACCTCAACCTTTGAATGTACCTCATAATGAATGTCTTGTGACAGTGTTATAAACTGACTCTCTTTAGCAACCAAGCCTCTCTGGAAAGTAAACCAGACAGTTCCCTCCACCTAGACTGTTCACATTTCTGTAGATACTTATCTCTGAGCCACTGAAACAATTAATGCCTCACAGTTTTTAAGCTGGAGTATGCCTAGTACTGATCAAAAAGTGCTATACTCATACTAGATTACTCTTGTCCAAATGTTGCTTTAAATGTTTTTATTGGAATAAAAAAATGCAAATTCCTGTCTTTGATCTTAAAGACCTAGGCAATTGTACAAATATACAGTAAAATCCCTGTAATGTTTTTAAGTCCATGCAGTCTGTGTAAACTAGTAGTCCAGAATTCCAGGCAGAAGTTGAAGGAGTACTCAGTACTCTTGTCACAATGTGAAATAAGAAATAAATGTGTTCTACTTATTGCTAGGAAAGAGAAAACCACCATCTATGTACCTGACCCTTGTTGGTCCTCTAAAATCTCCTTTATGCTGTTCAGTCATTCAGCATCAAAAATTTCAAATAACACACTTCCCTATCAGGTTTTGATTAATGGTTCAGCATATTTCATGATCTTCAATAATCATTCTGTGCTTATTTATAATACATCACTCTTTGTCCAGATCTGCAGCTTTGGCTGTCAAGTGTGAGCTAGAACAGCTCTTAAACTCAGGTGTGCTTTTGGCTACACTATAGTAATATTGGTTGTGGTGAGACTCCTGCCTCCCCACATGAAATTCACAGTGTTATGTATTAACTGGGGCAGCACATATATGTATTATCATGAAATTCAAAGAACTGTGAAGTCACAAAGCATTGCTGAATTCATTTATTAAACATGTATACGTAATGTTTGGTATTTGTTTTTATGTAGTTATTAAGGACTTTCTGAGAAAACATTCTTAACTGATTTGCCAGATCAAAACATTACATATGTTTTCTCAGTAGAGAACTTGATTCTGATAGGGATAGATAATTATCAAATAACCAAGGATCTGGTAGCTAAGATACTCAACTTATTGCATGAAAGCTCATCTCAGTGCTGAGCTGAGTACCCTGTGCTGGCAAGCTGTGAAAAAGTCTTGTGAAAGGAAGTCTGGTTGTACACAGGAATATTACCAAAATGTGAGACAAAAACTAAAGAAATGTTCTTATTGATTGCACAATGTGAATTTTCCATAGATAGTGTGGAACTGTAATTTGATAAAGAGATTAAGACCTCTCCTATGAGGAAAGGCTGAGAGAATTGGAATTGTTCAGCCTGGAAAAGAGAAGGCTTTGCCATGACTTAACTGTGGCCTTACAGTACCTGAAGGGAAACTACAGGAAAGATGGAGAGAGACTATTTACAAGAGTCTGTAGTGACAAGACAAAGGGAAGTGGCTTCAAACTGAAAGAAGGTAGGTTTAGATTAGATATTAGGAAGAAATTCTTTACTATAAGGCTGGTGAGGCACTGGCACAGGTTGCCCAGAGAAGATGTGGATGTCCTATCCCTGGGTGTTCAAGGCCATGCTTGGATGGAGCTCTGACCTCTAATGGAAGGTGTCCCTGCCTATGGCAGGGGGTTGGAATGAGATGATCTTTAAGGTCCTTTCCAACCCAAACCATTCTGTGGTTCTATGACTTTTAGCCATGAGTTCTCTAAATTTTCTCAAAAGTAATCTAATGTTATTAGCATTGCTTGACTCTGAACTTGAGTTTTCCATTATTTCTGTGAGTTATCACTTCCAAAAAACATACTATCTCTTCTTCATGGCACCGACCAGCCATAGCGTGTCTTCTTATTTGTTTGATTTTGTCAGGAAATGCTGATTCATTGAAAAGAAGGCTGCTTGCATTGGCACAATTTCATTTTGCAAAAAATACTGGAAAAGGGGCATTGTAAGATATTGTCTAGATATTTTCAATAACCAAAGTTAATTTTTGTATTTTAGATAACTTTTTGGGCTCATGTTTAATGTATAAATAATTCCCCCTCTCTGCAATTCAATAACCTGTAAATTATACATGTAGAGTGGAAGTAGGAGTTAAGATCCAGAGTCCTCTCCCTTGCCTTTGATCACACATAGCCTGCTCAATCTTATGAGAAGGCTCCATACCTTTGATCTCCTTTGCCTCTGTCTCTGTGTGGTTCAGGTTATCTGAGGATGTTGATTATTTTGAAGTGTAAGTTTTCCTCACAAAATTATGCCAATTCAAACTAAAAAAGACTTGAAAAAGTAGCCATTTGTACTAAAAATACTGAAGTCAAAATCTAGAGTGACTATTTAGCATATTTTAATGTAAAAAGTGTTAATTTCTCCAATATAAAAGTACCTTTAAATCTAGATTTGAAGGACTGTGCTATTTGGAGTGAGGTTATTTTGTAGATGAGAATTCACAGTAGGGAAATTGAAAAAGGATATATAGAAAATTCTTTCCTGTACAGTTTTAATCATTGTTATCTTCAAAACTAATTGATCCTTTAGTCTTCTGAATCAAAAACGCACCTGACATTGGTCTATAGTGCACGTTTGTTCTTTTCAACTAAGAGTTATGACCTGGCCAGATTTTTTTTTTTAGCTAACAGAACTCAGCCTGCTAGGAATGTAACCCAGCAAAGCATATGCACAGGTCCCATATTTTTTAAATTAACAAAATGAGTGGGGTGATTTTGGATATGTGTACATTTATATTTGTCTGCAAAGCATTCTGATGTTTTGGAAAGTACTATTCAGATTTGTAGAAATATAAGGTCCTAGAGGGATATGTAATGTCCTTCCTGAAATAATTCATCGTGTTTCAAAAATGCTTATTTTCTCTCTTTGCTCATGAACTCTGCTATACTGAGGTATAAGACTGTGTCATTTAGAGCAGCTGGGGGATAGGTAGCACATGACCTGTGTTCTACTAGAAGCTGACTTTGGCTTAAGGCAGCTGAGCAAAAATGCTCCTCTTAAATAACATTCTATAAGATTTTAAGGTATGGGCAGCCAAGATTCATACATGGTTGTATGGGGAAAGTATGTATTAAGAAACTTTAAAACTGTCTATCGCTGATGGAAAACTCAATGGTACAAAGAATGCCCTTCCAACACCCTTTATACACCAGTTATTCACACCAAGAAGGAGTCCTGGGAAAATGAAGTGCCCCTGGAAGACCTTTCCTACACAACCTGTTGGATGGGAGGGAGCAAGAAGTCATCTGGGTTTTCCACTGAGTTACATCTGTGCTATGCCAGACCCATGAGGATTTTTCGTTCTGAAGGGGATTGCTGTTGTGATGTAGGTGTGCAACTCAGCTAAGCATTGCTGCAGTTTTCGGAGAGCAGCATTGGGATGAGAGTTACACTGGGACTGATGTAGGCACTAGGAGTGCTGATAAATCAGGAATTAGTAAAACAGTGTCAGTTCTGGCTATACTCATCCTTGTCTTGAAGAGGTCCTATGGAAAGAAGCAGATATTGCTTTAGTTATCACAAGTAGGCATGTAAGGAATTATTTGTTGTTTACTCTCCTTGCTGGCTGATTCTCTCTGTGCACTGTCCTCCTACTCTAATTACCAGTAGTTAAGATATCTTCAGATTTTGATTTTCAAAGGTAGTGGTCAAATTGGTACAAACTGTGTGGGTGATATTTAGAAATTATCTAATTCAAGGCAATGCTTATAATTCAGTGCAGTATAGTTAACACTGAGCAATGTCAGGTATGCTTTGTACAGTAATGATAAATTGTTTATGAAAACAAGTTAACCTTTAGTTCCTTGGGCTTTAGAACTGGTAAAAACATTTAGCTACTGTGCTATTTAGGGAGTTTAAAGAATGATGTGCTAAAAGCTTCTAAATTTGGGGGGGAAATGATTCTTCAAATTTCTCTCATCCACTGAATAGCGATGATAATGTTCAGTCATATTTGCACTTAGACCTGTAAGAGACAAACAAGGTGAAGAGAATGCAAGAAGTGTTTCTCTGTATCTAGGACTGAGTGAATGTGAAGGTATTGAACACTGTACCTCTTGCTGTGAACTTATTTAATGTTGCTGCTGTGACAGGCGTGAAATAAATGGGAGCTGAAACAATATGTTGAAGGAACTGTCTGTGGCAAAACTCTTCCTAGCTTCAGGTTTGGTTTGATATAACGTCACGGCATTTTTACCTGAGTCACTGTGCCATTATTTGTGGAGAAAGTGCCATATCTTTCTGTGCCTGAATTATCACCTGTAAAAGCCTAAGTTTTTCTAAGACATGAGGAATAGCGACTGAGCCTGGCTTTTCCTTGGGCCTTGCTGTAGACTCCTCTCTTGATCAGTCCTCCTCCAACACTGCAGCCATGCAGCTCATTCTACCACAAGTGTGCTTCCCTGTGAAGAACAAAAGGGCACCCTCCTGTTTGTTCTGGGTTCATTCTTTGTACTGTGCGAGAGTTACTGGAAAAGGCTCATCTGAATTTTCGGTATCTATTTCAATTCATTATGTTGGTATCCTTTGATATTTATGAATATCTGTACTCTTAAGGGAAGAGCTAATCTTAAAACATCCATGAATAAGGCTTTTATTGCATGAACAGGAGTATCAGATGTGCACAATTCAGGTTTTGTTGCTATTTATTTTTAATTTTCTTTTTCCAGTAGCAAAGCAGAAAGAAGGCTGTGAAGATCAGCCATACAAAAAAAGTGACCAAAAAGTTGCAGATAACACAGTGAGAAGTTTAGAGAAGGAATTTAGAACAAAATTGTTCATGAAAATTTCAGAAAGGGGAAAATTACATTTAAATTTGTGATGAATGACATCTCTGGCTCTTACCATAGAGCATCTTGCTTAAGTCTCTTAATTTGGTGCTGTTAACCTTAAGGCAGAAAAAACCAGAAGGCATAGTGCCATTTGAAGATAAAATTAAAGTAGCAAGCAGATGATAAATTTTAATTTGCATGCATTTTACAAATAATTTTTGCCACCTCTATATACTAGAGCCTTTGAGAATGTAATCTGCAGAGCAAGACCATTTTATTCTAGTGTTATGCTGTGCAATGTATTATGTTAGAGTTATCCAGAAATGTACAATATATACACCACTTTCATGTCCTCTTCACTTTGTGCATTTTCAGCTTTTAACTTGTAGTTTTAAAGTTTTAAGCTTTCTAGTTTTGTTTTCCCATTCAAGAACAACCATGTGAAAGAGCAGAGATTCCCTAAATCCCCATCCATTCACTCTGGAACTGTTGCTGTGTTTCTTTCCCATTCCCTCTCAGCTTTTCTCTCATACCTTGTGTGGGTTACCATTGCCAAGGGAAGGCTCTGCCCGTTTTCTTTCCAGTTATTTTTGCAAACTGCCTTTTAAGCTAAGAAGATTGGGTTGATGGTTGTTCTGTGGGAACTGAGTAGAACCCTCAGCCCAGCCCAGATTTCCTGTCCTCCTTGCCTTCCCCTTGCTGCCTCCTGAGTAAAAGAAGGATTGGTGCCATCTTCTCCTGTGGAGGGGTTGGTCCTGTGCAACTTCCGTCCTCCCTGATTCCTCCAGTTGTGGGTGAACAGAGCCAGGCATTCCCACAGATAGATCTTTTTGGTTCCTTTTGTGTTGTCCATGTATTAGTTCTTAGGCAAAGCACTCCGAGGTTCATCTACATCTCTAATTGTTGTCAGGCACATATGCAAGTGATTTTTTTTTTAACAGCTTTTTAACATCCTTCTTGAATATTGGTGAAGTCAGTACTCATTATTGAGGGCTAGCCACATGTTGATGTGTTTTTCCACACATGGAAAATAAAAAAGGCTGTGTAGGATGCTGTGCTTGTCATCCCTCAAAAGCTGCTGCTTGGATTTGCACAGCTCAGGCTTGTCTATTATTTGTAATTAGTGGCAAACACCCTTTTGAGATCTGAAAGTCAGACTGTTCCCTTGTCCTTTTCACATACCACCACTGAAAATAATAGTAGTAAATTTGAACAAGATATGATTTCATTGCTGTTTAGTTGGAGGATTTTTCTCAATTCTAATGAAACTATTATTTTTTACCATGGTGCAAAATGCACCTGGGTTTGTAGGTTGCACCCTTGGGAGTGGTTCCACTAGATGTATTATGGCCTAAAAATTTTTATGGTTAATGGTAAAATGTAAGATGGGGTGAACTGCACTCCCACATGCCCTGTTAGAAAAGAAATGTAAAACTCTAGTTTGATCTGTTTGCTCAAATCAACAAGAAATGTACTAAAATGATAAAATGTAATCTCAACTTTCAGTTTCTACATAGTTTTTAATGGCAAGTATTTGGCTTTCTGATTTTTATGAGCCTGGAGAAATTAACTTTTTTTTTTTTTTTTTAATAATCTTTAAGATATATTATTGAATCCCAAAGATCTTTATGGGAGAATCTACCTAGGCGTCATTTTTATGGCTGAGGCATAATGACATGCAGAGTTTGCTTAGAAGTCAGTGTGATCTCTGTGGTTCAAGCCATGGGTCTCGTGGTAAGTAGCTGGAGTGATAAGCATCATTTCAACTTACTGGTAGCACCTACTCAGCCATCTTCAGCTCATAGGAAAAAGAAAAGGGTCTCTGGATTCCAAACCACGCACATGGCATTTCACTACTGAAGACGTGTGAGAGAGCTTAAACCATGTCACTGCATCAGAGAGCTTTCCTCCAGCTGCAGGCCCTTGAAAACCTTCAAATCTGGAAAAGAGAGCAACTAAGCCATGGCCTGATTTACTGGGACCATAGCAAGTTTCTCTTCTGCCAGACAGCTCCACCAGTTGATCAGAGCAGGGCTGACCACACGTTCGCTGCCTCAGCAGGCAGAGCAGAGTCACTTCCACCCCCTGATGTTGTACCCAGCACCTTCTCCCAGACTCTCACCACTGTTGGGCCATAATGTCTGCATTTTCTCACCAGCACAGACCCCACCAGCATTTCCATTTTCACTCATGGAGGCTGCCCCAACCCCTCCTGTTCCCACACTTGCCCTCCCAAAAACCTGGGTGGAGGCCTCCGGGGTGGGCCAGAAGCAAGGCTGTGTCTGACCCACACTACCAGGCTGCCCCTTTCACTGCCCTAGTCCCAGCTGGGGGTGCAGCCCCCACAGCTCTTGGGCTGGGTGACATCCCCTGGATCTCCCTCTGAGGGCTGCACCACCATCACAACCATCTTCCTCTGCTTCAAAGACCCATTCTCACAAGTCCTTCCTTCACTAATGAACCTTCAATTTCCTCCAGGTAAATAAAGTGAAACTGGGAAGAACTGTAAAGCAAAACATAAAAGTAGCTGAGCTGGAGAGTTATGGCCCACAACGTCCCTAGAAATGGGTTTTCTTGTCCTCTTGCTGTGGTTTCTAGTCTGCAGTCTCCCACTTTGTTTGTCCTTCCTTCCCAGTTTTCAGCTGTAAGCTCTCTAGCGTGCAACGTCCTCTTTGCGGGAGCATTTGTAATGATGCTGACTGGTAGAGACGCTCCTCCCATGGCTACATTTTTATTAACGGGAGGATCAGAGATATTACCACGTTTTTAATATAGTCTTTGCAGTAGCTATTAAGCTTCATGGTGTAGAAACAGTGAGCTCACAACATGGAGCTCTGAGGTCAATTCTTCTGTATAAAATTTTCAGGTGCTGAGAGACCATGTGTTTGTTGCTCAGTCGATTATGGGGTATTTTCATTTGGAAGTGATGTTTTATGTGACATTTTACTTTAAAATAATAGCTGGGCAAGATCGGAATTTCAGGTCTGTAGCAGAAGAGTAATGTCTATTACTTAGTCTATTTAGTAACTTGCATTGTTTATAAATTCTGCCTGATTACATCTCTTTTCACAAAATCCAGTTTAAGTGTGTTTTGAAGAAGGGAGGGTGCTGACTGATTTCAAATGTGCTGGTTTGCAAACTTGCAGACCAGCTGTCCTACTCACTAGAGAAGATAAGAGGGCTCAGATGAAGGGTTCTGTGCTGCTGGAAACACAACCAGTTTTCTCAGGAGATTGCTTTGAGGTAGATTGCAGAAATATTGCATCCCCACAGTTACTGGTGGGTATTGCTGCATGCATGTATAATTTGTGCTAGATAAAATCAGGAGGTAATAAAGACAGGTAAAAAGAAAGGATGAGAGATCTGCTGTGTACAATATTTTTTCCCCTTTCTTTTTATCTTTTTCCCTTAGAGAGAAAAAAATGTCCAGGGGATGCCACATTAACTTGGGGAGAAGTGAGTGTGACTTTAAATCAGAAAATTTGTGTTATACCAAGTGCTTTATTTTCGGAGCCATTTCAGTATGTTATGAAGGAAAGTTGCAGACTGGGCATGTTTACTAGACCTTTAATTGCTACATTTAGGAGAAAGGCGTTTTTTTTTCCCCTTCTTCCCTTCCCCCTCCCCTTTTTAACGACAAGAAGCCAGAGTTTGCTGTGCAAATGAAGCGGCTTTGCAAGAATCAGATTCACTTTGGACGACTCTTCACATTCCTCGTCATCATTACATTAGGCAGCACAATTCCATCTCTGGCTGATGGGCAGAAAAAGTGGGCAGCCTGCCAGGTAGACGTTTCCATGGCTCCCAACCCCCAAAGGTGATGCGTTTTTCAGCTAATTCAATGAAGAGTGGGCTGAACTTTGGGTATAAACTAGACAATAGCTGCCTTCGCAGTATCAGCAGAATGGTTTATGGGAATGCACTCCACATTTGGCAGAGCATCATGTGACCTTACGGCTGAGATTTTGTGATGGTGCCAACGGAGACTTGGAAAGCGATGCCCGTTCTGACTTTTTTCCTCTTTTCTTACATGGCTCAGAAAATGGTGGATCTTAATACTTGACTTTAGCCAGACTCAGCAAGCGATTGAGCTTTGAAGCACAACTTTGCCTTTATTCTGGCTTTTTTGGCACACCACCAGGAGGCTGTCCCTTTCACGCCTGATAAATTCTGCTTCTTATCTCCAAATAGAAAAAAAGAAACAAGGAAAATATAAGCAGAATATTTATACTTCATAACTGCGTTTTAAAACTACACTTTTTTTTTTTTTTTCTAATTGATGATGTGTGGTTTATAACAGAGTGTCTGAAGGATAAAAGTTGGTCTTTTTTATTTTTTTGGGGGTTTTTTGGTTTTTTTTCCTCCTCCTGTTTAATGAACAGGCGTTTGAACTGGGCAAACGGGGCGACAGCATTGAACATGAGCTCATTGCAGCGTAGTGTAGCAAACTGGCACCCTGCCTTTTCACCCCTTTGCTCGGGCAGATTTGTGCAATCCCCATTTATAAAACCGGTGCAGGGGTGAGGTGAATTTTCTGGTCTCTCCCCACCTCTTGTCCTGTGCAGGCAGTTGCGGCAAGGATTGGTGCAGCTTTTGCGCAGTGCTTTGTGCCTGGAATTCCGAGAAGAGCGAGAGAGAGAGAAGACAGGCAACCTGGTCTTCTTCCGAGAAAGAACAGGAGCCCTGAGAAGAAGAAACAAATCTGAGTTTGTCCTACATACAAGAGTGCAGGAAAAAAA
>VXBX01006775.1:268072-294052 GCA_013400415.1 Scytalopus superciliaris | reverse complement strand
TGTTTTAAACATGTTTTGCAACTGCATTCTGTGTATTAATTTTAACGTAGTCAGCTGTTCACACGTTTTAAAACTAACTTTTTGGGTGTGTGTTTGATCTAATACTGCTAAAAATAGAAAATAAACAAAAAATCGAGCGTCTATAGAAATAAATGATTAGGCACATTTTGTCTTAGCTAATCACTGGAGTTATGCAAAGACCTTAATGTTACATTTACTCAGTCTAAGCTTTGGTTATCTCTAAGAAAGTTGTGGGTATTTAGATCTGGTTGCTAAGGAAATTAAATTCTTTTTTTACAGTGTGACTCATGCTTTCAGTTTCTAAAGAGGAGAAGTGGGGGGGGGAAAGAACGTGTTAAACTGTAGGAAAGGATCGCTCTTGTAGACAGTATATTAAAGTTGTTATTGAGTTAATTCATATATGAGTTTCTTACAGTTTGCATCTAAATCCTTTACAAAGAAATCAGTGTGATAAGCATGGGAATAAAAGGAACATTATTGGGACATTCATGAAGTGCGCCTGGTTTGCAGCTAGGAACAGTGACTATTTTAAGATGTTCGGTAAAGCAGCACTTGTCCAGGCATAGCTGAAAACAGTATTTAAGATACCAATTCAGAATGTTTGTGATAAGTGCATATACAGTGAAAGTAAGTTTTGAGCATATGACACTTTAGTAGAGCTTTTTTCTTAAGGCATTTGTCTGTCTGTTGTAACATATTCCTAGGCAATTAGAAGAGTGTGCAACAAAAATCATTCTGACTGACAGATTTTGAAAAGCTCAGCCAAATCGGTGTTTTATGTAGTTTGGATTTTTTTTTTTTTAATATTTTTCTAGTCTTTTTAATTTCTGTTAAAAATACAGATGTCCTCAGCTCAAAATTGCTTTAAAATTACAGTGTCTTTTTCATCAGAAGCTCTTATGCTTTGCAGGGGTTTTTTTTCAAAATGTTTGTGTGCTCATGATGTCTTGTGTGTCTAATAAAAAAGTTTATAAATATATTATGACTTAAAAAAATAGAATTGTTTTAAGGTGTGCTACACTTTTTATACATTACTGATTAGACTGTAACTTCTAGGATTATATAATTTTGCCACTTTATATTTTTGTTCTGCAGTGAATTCTGGGAAATATCTAAATGGAGACCTTATGTATATGATACCTACACATCCATATACCCATTTTGGACCAGAAAGTGTTTCTTAGATTTATGGTGATACAGCCCTCTCCAGTAGTTTCGTTGGAATAGTTTTGTTTATCATTCATACCTAATCCTGTTGAGAAACCAAGGCTTGCATTAGTTTAAAATAACTTTTCAGTCTTCTCTATCCGGTCATACTGTGCACTTTTTTTCCCTTGTAATTTTTCACGTTTCTTGATTTAAACCACTTAGTTTATCCCATTATTTTTGTGAAGTTCTGTGCCAAATTTCCTAATTGTATTCACTGTTTGATAAAAAAGTACTCCCTTTTGTTAAGTTTGCTCCTTCCCTTCTGAAATTCCTGATAGAAATTAAGTATTTGTGGGGTGAAAAAAACTAGGAAATACTAAATGAAAGATTCCCTTTGCCAACGTGTGCATGTTCACAACATGTCTTCCCGTGGCCCTGAGGAGGGCCATCAGCAGTGTATCAGGTTTATATCTTAAAAGCATAATTACTAATTTTGCGTGTGTTTCATGTTGTTCAGAAAGCAATACACATAAAGCATATATTTCAAAATCTTTCTCTCACCCTTTTTGTTTGTTTGTTTGTTTTTTAGTGAAAGAAAAGATTAAAATGGAAAAGGAAAATGAAGAAGTTAATTATGCTAGAATTCAGCGAAGGTAATACAGTGATCTTATTTTTGGGTTTTTTTTTTTATTTTTATTTTTTGGTTAAAAAATAAAGCTATTGGCAAGAACATGAAGCTGTTTAGCTTTGAAAAAATATTTCCTTAAGAAAGCCTACAAATATAATTTCAGAGATGTGCATTAAACTTTTGTTCTTGTTACTTTCTGTTGGGAATGTTTCAGTTTATGTAGCTGTATAAAGCTATACCTTTATACTGTATGTTTAAAGAAGTTATAGAAATAATTGAAAAAAATCAAAACATAATTTGTCTTTTGGTTATGCCTAGTAAATATATCATGTATACAATATATATATGATATATTTGCTAGTATATTCATATTACTGGTATCTTTATAGTACATATCTCTTTTTGCTAATCTGTAACTATAATGCAATGACCAATTATTTTTGAATTGTGGAATATCTATTCACAAAAAGAAAAAAAGAAAGAAAATTGGAAAAGCAATTTTATAGCACTTATTGAAATCATTCAGTAAGTTGTATATGCAGTCTGCATATTTATTTCTGATACTAAGATAACTATTCTAGTTTGAGGTCTTGTCTTCATGTATTCTCTCTTCTCAGTGTCAGCAGAAAACAATTATAAAAATACCATTGCTTGTAAATGTTGAAGTGCTGCACATAAAATGAAAACAGCTTTGAAAGAGACTATTCTAGAAAAATTAATGTTATTTTAAAATGCAAAAGGGTATGCTTGAACATGCAACATTTAATCCACTAAGTTAAGAAAAGGAAAAGGTAATTTACTAATTCACAGCTGTCATTACTGAACTAGAAATATATGTTGCAGTCTGCAAGAAAATGAAGCATTACCCTATTAAAAAAACCCTCTTCTATTGACAGTATTTATTTTTTTGCAAGGAGTTTTGCCCAACTCACGATGGCAGAATTAGGCCTTTGGTGGAAGCTAGTGGAAGGAAGACATTAAAATTTTATTCAGATATAGATTTCAGTAACTCATTAAAAGTCAAAAGCTGCCTTTCTATAGCACGTGACTTTAAAATTATACCTTATGTCTGTATTTTACAAATGCATCTGTGGTTGCATTGTTAAAAGTTATTCTGATGTGCGAGATGTTCTGCTTCAAGGTGCAGTGTTTATCAGTGCTTTTGTTTAGAACGTGAAAGTTATAAAACTGTGTCTGTGTGTCACCTTTCTGAATTACTGGTTATTGCCCCAAAGGACCTGTTTTCAGTCTGTTGTGTACAGTACCCCTGCATTCAGCGCGTGATAATTTGTATCCTACTGTTTGCCGGTCCCAAGAAGGAAGGGTTTGTTGTAGACATTAAACCCTGGAGTTTTACGAGATTCCATTTACACTTGCATTCTAATTATTAGGGAATTGCATTGATGGGAGGATTAGTGAATGAAATATACAAATTAACTTCTTTGTTTTGATTAATAACCATTGTTTAATCAAAAGTTATTGTCAAGTAGTATGTAGCTGTGGTGTAAGATGAAGCAATGGCTAAGAAGTCTTCATAATGTTGTATGGGAGCAGCATTCCAGTGTGCCTCATTGCCTTTTGGATTTGGTGGAGTGGTTTTTATTTTGAGTTGTAGTACATGATATGAGCTCAGACACAAAGGACAAACCTGTGTTGTTTATTTCTATGTCATGTCCAATTATTGACTCCAGTCTTGCCTGCTGTGTGCGCACTATAAGTCAGGTGCAAGTTGGGAGTTGAGGATTCATTGGTAAGGCAAAGAGTGCATATAAGGACATTAATTCCTGCCGAAGACAAGACAATGTTGTGCCATCAGTCTGTGGGGGGGTGGGGTGGGGTGGAAGGTTTTCTTCCATTTTCAAAAAGGAAATTAGTTACAAACCTTTGGCTTGTTTGTTGCTTCCACCATTTATGCAGTTGAGCTTGAAGTAGCCTTCTTTGCAATAGAGGGTAATACTTTCAATCTTGAATACTCATTCTTACATTGCATTATATGTTTGTTTAAAGTCTTCTGCGTCTCCCTTTGAAAGGAAAATTGTAATCAGTGATGCCAATTGGCATAAACCCGTAGATCCGATCTTGTGTTGAAACGCACTGCACAAGCTCGCTTCTATGGGTCTGTGTCAGTATGGTGATCTGGCAAAAGTCTGTGTAGCACACATCACAGTGGTATCTGACAACAAGCCCAAATGAGTGTACAAAACTATATGCTGGTTTTGGAATGCTTCTCTTGTCCATTGCCTTATCTTCAAACTTGATTAAGCGATTTGTTCTTTTCTGAGTTGCTTTAAGCAAGTTTGGCTTAATATCTTATTAAAATTTAGAAAGAAGTGTGAGGGAATTGTAGGGGTTCCCATGAGGGAGTGTAGGACATACCATTTCCTGGCTTTATTAAATATACCATTAAATGGTATTACACTCAAAAAAAAAAAAAAAAAAGTATAAAACAAAAAAAGATATTTATAGTTTCTTTTTATTGTAAAATAAGACCAACTATCCATTTCTTTCCAGAAATATAGTTGGGCTTGCATCGTTCCTATCAAATATGTATGTATATCTATATACGCATACAACACACGTATATATCTTTATACATATGTACACAGCACAGAACAGAAATTCTGCCTCTGTGGTAGAAAAAATGTATGTAAGAATACATCTTATTGTCTGAAAAGTGGGGAATAACTGCAGTTGAAAACCTACCCCCATGGGAAATATATAGGCCTGTGGGTGCTGTCACATTTCAAAGAAAGGCTGAAGAAGTGAAGAAGACTTTATGGTCACCGTCGGAAGCTGTGTGCATCCGGGTTGAGGTAGTAGGTTGTATGGTTTAGAGTTACACCCTGGGAGTTAACTGTACAACCTTCTAGCTTTCCTTGGAGCACACTTGAGCCATCGAGGAATTCATCACCACATTAATCTGATCAGGGAAAATATGCAAAAAAGGTATTGTTTCATGGCTGTACATAATGATCACTCTGAGGCATTATTGATGTTGAAATAGTCCTGATGACTTGATTATTTCATTTAAATCCTGTTATGAACAATGCTGACACGTTGTCTTAATGGACTGTGACTATGCACTGCAGACACTTAAGGAAAGACTGATAATTATTTTAATTCTATTAACAGGAAAGCCTTAATAGTTTATTTTGATTTATAAATTCAGGAAAATATAAAGTATTTAATGCTTTGTTCTTTCTTCATGGAAATAGCTTATCCTACATGTTGGTTTTGTTTTGGGTTTAGTTTTGGGTTTTGTTTTTTTTTTGTTTTGTTTTTTTGGGTTTTGTGGTTTTGGGGTTTTTTTTTTTTGTTTTTTTTTGTTTTTTGCTGTTGTTACATAGGTGTAAACTTATTTTAAGAAAAGAAAATATTTTTTTGTCCTTATAATACTTTTCAAAAAATATTCCATGCTGCTTCTTGGATAGCAGCAGACAGTGTCATAAGTTGATCCTGGTCTTCCATGGATTTATGTTATTTTTCTTTGTTCCTGAACAACTTGGTGTTTTGAACGCAGATATAATTGACCTGCAGACCGACCTGTGTTCCCACCTTGTTCAGGTTCACGTGCCACTCAGCCCAGTCCCACTCTGGGATCTCAGCATGTGAAACTGACCCCAAACCACAATGCCTTTGTCTGTTTTAGCCCAGAATGAAGTTTTGGTGCATCTTCCTAACTCAGCAGGACTTGGAGAAGTCATGCTCCCTTGCATGAATGATTCCCAAAGCACTGGGAACTGCTGCCACTGACAGGTCTCAGCACTGGGTGCTTTCACCCGTGTGGGTCAGGTGCAATAGGCAAAATTATTTCTCCTCATTCCTGGTGTTCTCTGTATGTTTGTGTGCCTTTTCTAAAAAAAATCCCTTAAGATCTGTACATCCAATGACCAGGTATCCTAACACAAAGAGTAGAAAAGAATGAGTGTGTTTGCAGTTTAACCCAGAAAAAAACTATGAAACGAGGAAAAAGGACTGTGTCTATATATTCACCATGATTTTTTAAGTGAGGACTGCTTCTGAAAATTACCTCAAAGATGAGGTCTCTTCTCTGATGGAACACATTACTGCAAAAGCTGGAGCATCTGGACCACGCAGTGATGCTCATTTCAAAATAGTTGAGAAAAACTGATGTCTGTTTCTACATGCTTTTCCATAAAAAGTAAGAGGAGTATTATTTTCAAGAATAGTAATTTATAATTAAAGTCAGTAATAGTGATAATTTTGCTGGAAAATTATTTAAGTGTGTTGATATAAAGCAAAAGAGTGGAGCAAAGCCCCTGTGATGCTGCAGTCAGGGGGGCACTGCTGATTTGGGCCATGGGCAGACCAGACTCCCATGGGATGTGGAAACAGTAAAATGTGGCTGTTCCCCATGGGGATGAGGGCTTTGGTCCTGGAGCTCCCAAGTTAACAGCAATAGTTCTTTCTTCAGGGTATTTTGAACCCCTGTATTTCTGGCTTTAGTTTTATTGAAAGTGAACATAGCAAGATGTTCCGTATTTCCAGCATTTAGTGGATTTATGTTCTGCATTGGCAAGGAAAATGACGAATATTTATTTTGAGTGGATTTGACAATTGATTGTGTTTTGGTTATTGTTTTCTTTCCATGTCTGTCTATTCAAAAAAACACTTACTTACAGGTCCCTATGTTTGACTCTTCCTAGCTCAACTTGAGGCTTACCTGACTACTTTTCTAGATAAGGAATCAAAAGAGGAGATGAAAACAGATTTAGTCTATTTTTTTTTTTATTTTCAGTGATTATTGTTTGTGTCAGGAAATTGGTAAAGAGGATCTGCATGACAGGTGGATGCACAACAGATTTTAAGCCTGACTTAAAGTATGTGGGACAGAGGAGAGATGAGGTTGAGTGAGTCAAAGCTACTCCAAGCTAATGGAAAATGCTTGAGGGAGCAGCAGCTAAAGGGGGAGATAGAGAGGAAACCTCTGCCAACCAATCAAGCTTAACAGGGACCACTCTCAATCTGAATAAAAACTGTCATATCCCCTGTGGATTCAAAAGGACCCTGGTCACCAGTATGTTTTCTTCTTTTTCTATTTTAATTTTTTTCGTTTGTAGTTTAAGTTCACTGGAAAGAAACATTGTAATTGCTGGTTTCTGCCAACAGAGCAACAGGTGTTCAAATCCTTTTATATTAATTCTTCAATTAGTTGCAAAATAAGGGGAATTGTTTATACTAAGCTGAACTGAATAGAAATGACTGATGCAGAAAATGTGGGAATGTTTCATCTGTCCTTCAAAGGCACAGTAAATTTGTAATTCTATCAGGCATAGTTGCAGGTTGCTATGCAAATTTTCATTGCAGCATCACCAGGTTTAATGAATATACATTTTGTCTATTTCTTTCTCTGTTCTTTAATGTAAGGGTTTTGCCCTGTAATGTGCAATACATTGTTTTGGTAGAAGTTATCAAGTTACGAGCAAAAATGAACAAGACTGTGAGGTAATTTTGAAGCAGATTAACGTAGAGAAGGAAAAACAAAGGGGAAAAAACTCTATTAAGAACAGCTGGATGGAGTTAGGTCCTCTGTGATTTCATTTTAAAGTCATAAAACATATTGTCTGTTTTAGGTGAAGTCTGGCATTTTTTTACCTTTACAGCGTGGTTGGAATATTAGTAAGTCTCAGACTCAGCGTTACACTGCCATGATGCTTCTGTAGTAAAAAAATGCACTTTGTAACCTGGTTAGATATCAATGTGTTCCAATCTAGGGCTCATCTGAGAGTGTTTGTTCCTGTAAGTAAGCCATAATGTTTTCATCCTTGTGCCCTTACATTGCTTCTTGCATTTGGAAAGAATCTTCTTTAGAATATTGGGGGGAAATCTCAAGATCCAAGCAATCTGCAGCTCCCCGTTGTTTCTTTGGGGGACACAGGTCCTCAGCCTTTTGCAAAGCTGGTCCTACACAACAACTGACTGCAGAGGCACTGACCTGCCCTTTTGCTTCCCACAATTTTCTTGGTAAAGATTAAGCATGATCCATGGCCTTAGCCCTGCTTCCCAATGCAGACACTCAGAGCATGGTAGAAATGCACTTTAATGCCAGATCCTGTTTGTCTTTAGAGCTAAATCACTTCAGAGAGCTGGGGGAGAGTTTGTATTTCCTTCTGCAGCCCACAGTGCCTGTGTCCAGAGGCATGTCCAATGAAAACAGAGTTAAAGGGACGTTTCTGAGTTAATAACCATGGGTTGGATGCACTGATAGAGCCTGGGTGTTTTGGGCCCATCCTCTTTGAGGCCTTTCTGTGGAATAAAGCTGCCATTAATCCAGTTTACCAGAGGAGGTAAAGTAAGTTATTAATAATTTTTTGCTGTTGAAGTAGCACAGAATAGTCAAAATGCATGAGTGAATTTCTGTTCTTGTCATTCCCCTTCAGCAAAAGAAAATGCTGAGTTTTGCTTGGTCTCATCCTTTGTTTAACTTCCTTGTTTTCAAGAAAGTTGAAGTTCTTTAGATATTTTTATGTGAAAAATGTGGTAAAATATTTTAAAACAGTTCCAGAGACGGTTTTTCTTGCAGTTCTGTCCTTTAAAAATTACAGTTCTTAGTAATCTCTAAAACCTGTTAATTGAAGCTCATCAGCAAGAGACCTGTGATAGGTTGCTTAACTGATAAAGTTGGACTAGAAGTGCACTTGAAATTTTTCAATTTTTTTTGAATATGGTTTCATATGACATTCATTTATCTATTAAGAGCAGCTTCTAGTATTTTTATTAAAATTAAATATGTCTGGCAGGCCCTGTTTAATGTGGGTATTGCTTTTCTAGCACAGTTAAATGCAAGTTTGAAAAGCTAATGCTTTTGTATTATATAATGCAGAAAAATTACATTGTTTCAGCTTCCTCTTTTCTTACATAGTAAAAATATTTACATTGGAGTGATATTTTTGATAGTTTAACTTTGTATAAGGCTTCTGGATATTTCACAGAATTACAGAATGGTTCAGGTTGAGAGGAGCCACAGTGGTTCATCTGGTCCAACCTCCCTGCTCAGGCAGGGTCGTCCTAGAGCTCATGGCACAGGATTGCATCCAGAGGACTTTGGAATATCTCCAGTGAGGGAGACTCCACACCTTCTCTGGGCAGCCTGTTCCAGTGCATTGTAACCCACACAGTAAAGCAGTTTTTCCTCATATTCAGGTGGAACTTCCAGCTGTATTTTGTTGTAAATCATATCATTTATATGGAAATTTTAGGCAAATATGTTTTCCTCCACGTCTTCTTTCATGCTATTTGTTGAAATAATAAGAGCAAGCCTAACACTGTTGAAGTTTTTTTTCAAGAATACTTGCAAAATCTGAGTAAAATGTCAAAGACCAGGCTTCCCTTTTCCTGGCATGACATTGTCATGTGTTCAGAATTACCTGTTCCTTATCCCTACTTTTACAAATTGGCATGTTATTTGATCTTACAGAAAAATAAGCATGGATCCCTTTACTCTCTACTGGCCTTGTTGCACCTCTTTTTGAATGGAAAGATCTCACCCCTACACATCTGTATATGGAGGCTTTCTGGCTAATGTAGTTGTTGGGCTTGAGTAAGGCTGGTGCTGATACACACCAACCATTGCACCAAGAGTCTTGGTGAAAGGACACAGATACAGAACAGCAGAATAATCATTTTCCTAAGTGTCAGAACAGTCTTGTGTGCTACCTGCTTTGACTTTATGGTTGGATGAAAAGGGAGGGGTGTAAATGTTACATTTTTCTGTACGTAGTTAACATACACATATTATGTCTGTACTGCCTTTACCTGAATGTTCTAAGCCTCCTCAGATAAACTTTATGTCCATGATTACGTGTAATTTTTCTGGGCTAGTCTGTGGTTTATCTGGGAATTGAGCTCCCTTCATTTTACTTTTGGTTTACGTACATTTTTGCACTAGTCCTTTTTTGATTCTTTGTTTTCTGACATCATGATAGTCCTGACAATGGATGTAAAACTTCGCAGATATGCTGTCAGTAGGAATGGATTGGGAATGCCCTGATGGCTTGAGAGAAGAAGGGGACTGATGTTATGTTTATAAGGTTAGCTGAAACCAAAATTTACTCAAACCAAATCCTCCCTGAGTCCTCTCTGTCATGACTCATCAGCTTAAGAAAGAGAATAAGCTGTTTGATACCACAATCTTCATAGGTCTGGCTTGAGACCATGGGTTTGGATTTGCTCAAGCTCTGTAAGACTAATTTTTTCAAAGTCCCTGGACAATAAAAGCACTTAAAGGCTCACTTTTCCCTAACATGCACCAAGCCTTGTGGTTGGTGCAATATCAAAACAGATTTGCATGTCTAAGAAAAGATGACTGTCAGTCATGTTTATGTATATTTACCATTAGGGATTTTTTGCATGGCATTACATTGATGTGAAAAACAGAACACAACCCCAAAATTCTCCTTCTCATTCACTGCAATGAGTTGGTCTGAGACAATTTTTTAATTTTCCATGTTAGGAAGAAACTATCAGATGGGAACTTGACCATGAGAACATCACCATCATTTAAAAAAAACTTCTCCCTGAGACTAGGAATAATATTTGGAGCATGCTAAATCTGTGTAAATGGTTGGTTTCATGGAAAGATTTGCCAAAGAAAGATGTTTTGTATGGATCTGGAAGTAGGTTCCATGGGAGCCTGGAAAAATGGAGACATGAATTGAAAGTGCCTCTGGTATTCATGTCATGAGTTGAGGATCACTGACTGCTATTCTGCATCATAGCTTGTTCCACAAATTTTGCACTTTTAGACAGTATTTCTATCTCCACCTCTTCAAAAAACCTAAGTGCACTTAGTTTGCACAAATTAAGGGGATTTACTCCCAAAATTCTTTGAACCCCCAAATTTACCTGTGTCAGTTGAGCTTTTTGCAGGGAAGAGAATTTTTGGGGTATAGAGTTTTTATTAAAATATGATTTATATTATCTTGAAGTAAATTGTTTGAGGATTGCTGAGGCTAGTGTCACTGGGCAGGACATCTTTGTGAGCTGGGGAAAAGGGAGCAGTGGACCAATGTTGCTGTTCAGCTCTGTGCTAAGTAATGTACTTTGCTCCTTTGTCCAAACATTGACAAACTTTTGATCTATAGTTAGGTTAGATTTGTCCAACAGTATCTATCTTAGTGTATTCACTTCTAATTTCTTCCGCCCTACTGACCAAATATATATTTCCAGGTTGTGCATTGTAAAGAGCTAAGCTCAGACTGCCTAATTCATGTATTGCCCTTGTGTCTTATCGCTGGCTAGATAGGAAGGCAGTGTCTGAAAATTCTCAGCCAATGCTGTTTGTGACCCTCATACCTTTAGAGAAGAGACTGAGTGCTCAAGTCCATGTGAAGCGCCACAGCTGTGGCAGTCTGGCTACAGCCACAGGAAGGGTTTTACTAAAAAAAGTATTTTTGTCTTTAGATGACGATTACTTAGGATGTGACCTGTGAAGTACGTGATTTCTGTGGTCATAAAGGGGGTTTTGAGAGTCATTATTATAAAATACTGTAAAGCATATTGCTCTTCTGAAATGTCTAGCTTCTGATATGTGAATATTATTATTTCAATTTTAAATTATAACTGTAACAGAATAGCCAAAATGTAAATTTTAGTGACAAGTCTAAGAACCTAGCTCAGTGTAACATTTTGAAGCAATCTTACTTTTTTCTCAAAATATCTTGCACATTTAGGAGCCTGCATTCTGTTGATTTATAACATGTGGGCAAGTTTTAAAAGACAAAACTCAGGTGCAAAGGCATTTTTACAGCTTTTTGACCATAAGCTTCATAATGAGTGACCCAATGGCAGGATATTAAATATATAGAAAGTGGTTGGTGCTGCCTCTGGGTTGTGCTTCTGTATGTGAGACACTAAAACATGGAGTGCCAATTCTTAGCCACTTTTATGAGATAATAGTGCCTTAATTTCTCTCCTCTTGCTGTTGTAAAGCAAGGCAATATAAGCAATGTAGTCTGAGAGAATATGTGCAGCTTGCACACCTGATATGCCCATTGAAGCTGCTGCCAGCCATGCAGATGCTCAAAGGGGACACACAACTCCTGCCCTCCTCTTGCCCTGCACTGCAGGGGGAGTTGTCCACTGTGGGAGACAGTATTGTCACCAGTCTCCTGTTTTTAGGACAAGTGGTGGCAAGGAACACTGCCTGGCTACTTGTGCCTCTGTCCTTTGCACGAGCAGGCACTGTCGTGCCAGGGCCCCTTCTGCACTGCTGGGACAGGGAAGCCTCTTGTAGACATGGGGCTTCTGCTGCTCCACCACCCCACCAAGGATAGGTACAGGTAGTGTGGTGACTGGAAGAAAGGAACTGAGCATAGTGCCAAGCCATGTTGGGGGGTTTGGACTGAAAAAGTCCAAGCATTGGTCTGTGGAAGCAAACATTCAGTCTGCCTAATGAATGTAGTATTTATTAGCTCTGTGAGCTGCTGGAAATACCAAAGCGGATAAGGGCTGTGATTCAAGGCCACGGGGCTGGGCCCACACGGCTCCCTAAGCCAGGAGCCAAGGACTTGGGAATCCTCACCAAGAGGCGATTATGGAAGTCTTGAGCAAACATCACATCTTGAGGCGAGCGAAGGTTTGTGTTAATGATACCTTCTCATATGGGAGGAGTGGCTGCTGTTTGTTATTGTGTAATGTGATTTGACTCTAATTTAATGACAGTTCCTAGTAGGCAATATGATTTATAAGGCTGATTTCCATTTTTATTGATCGGGCATTTCATTTACTTGGACTCAGAAGCTTGATTGGAGACTTAAAACAAGTCTGCAAAGCCAGCATGATAAGGAATTTTTTGGTGGAACTCAAATATTTCAACAAGTCAGTGAGGTGCACTGTGAAAATATTTTAAGAAAGAAAATTCTCAGTTAAACTTGACTTTTTTGGTAATTGATTGGCAATGCTTTTCCTTTCTCGTGGACTTTTTTCCCCCAAAACTCTCACACTCAACCTCTGTTCAAAAGTAAACTAGAGATTTCATTTTTAGAGTTTGCATAACGGGCTTTTAAAGGGTTGATCTTGGAGGTTATAATTGAAAAACTTTCACTGAAAATAAGTAACATAACTTCTGGAAATCTATTATTTTATTTATTATTAAGAATTTTGCCAAATACAGAACAGATACTGTAGAACTAGCTGAAACAGTCTTCTAGCTATTTTCAAACTCTGTGTTTTTTTCAAAGTAGAGATTGAAAAGCATGAAAAATAGATTATTTGGTTTTGAAAGCTGTTCCATAATTTTATAGAGACAAGCTAGTTTTCTTTCTAATATTTACAAATTAATATTCATTAATTTTAGAAAGGAATGGTCCAAAGAGGGTGGAGCTAGCAAGGGGTTCGTTAATGGTAATTTTTGTTACCTTTCCCAAAACCAAACCTTTGCACCTGAGCTAGTCAAAGAAGAAAGCAACAGGAGACACAGAGTGTATCCATATGGGAGAAAAGAAGGAATAGGGAGGATGAAATATTATCTGATAAGAGGATGTAAGGAAGTAAATTGAAGAAGCACACAGAATAAGAGAGAGGCTATGGGGAATGGGACTGAAGTAGCTGTGCATTTACACTTAGAGGGGTTCTGGGCATGTAGGCACAGGAGTTCAGGAAGGTGGAAAAAAGAAAAGGAGCTTGAAAGATGAGGGGAAAGGACATGAGGATGTTGTAGCTTCACTTTGTTATGCTTCATCCACCTTGATACATCTTGGTAACTGCAAAATATTAACTTTTGAGTATTGAAAATAGAAGTTAAATTATTTTTTTTTTAATAGTGTAAGACATAGAGGTAAAACTTAATATCTCTAAATAACCAGAAGGTCTCATGGGAATAAGTTTTTTTGTATTTTCTGGCCAATTTCTTTTTCTTTTATAAGCAGAAAACCCCATTGTAATATATAAATTTGAAGGGCGGTAAGTCTGAATAGTATTAACTGAGGGTAGTTCACATTCCAGACATATTGAAACCATGTCAAAATTATCCCATACTCTTGAGTATTAGGAACCCACAAAATTCCAAACTAAAGATAAGCCAAAAATCCAGTGTGAGGGCACACAGATAGCCTGATACTCTGCCTGATAATGACACAGTTAGGCCATGTATCTAACGATACTTGTTAGTTCAGTTTAGTCTAAGACAACAAACACTAAATGTGATTATGTTATAGCCATATCATTACTGCACAGTGTCATCATAAGGCAGAGTTAACTTGTGTGTGCCCTTCCTTTGCATCTGCTCAGTTTGTTTACATAAATGAAAATTATAAAATTCTCTAAACCCTGAATCAAAAGGAATAAGATAACCCCAGCTTTTATATGAACTGTAATTAATTTGCAGCCTGTTACCACAAAACTTCATTTAGGGAAATTCCTAGTTAGAATCAAGAATGTTGAACATTTGTGTGAATAAGAACAGTATGTGCAGTGGCGCTAGAAGTAGCAACATTTCTGATTCAAACCATGCACTGAAGAGTTGTTGAGGTTACAGAATTTCTTCCCTTTTAAAATTGTGAGAGAATGAAGTTATTGACTGCTGATCGCTTCCAGACACAGAATGATGGTCTATTAGTCCCTTCCAGAATGTAATAGCAGTTTCACATGACACATATTAATGGAATATCTCATTAATTCCCTAAATGTCACTAAACTGGTCAAGTCATTATAAGTTTCCATCTCCTTGAAGTAAATTTAGCTCTATGAAAACATCTGCAGAATATGGAATCTGTTAAAACAGCAGGGTCTACATTGTGAGATACCCAGATCTTAACCTGGGCTGTTTTTGTAAAGGACACCGGCTTATTCAGCATCCAAAAGGAGTTTGAAGATTTAAATTCAGTTCCTGTTTTGAGGAGAATTTGTGCCACTCTGCTCTATCCATGAACACTACTTTTTCTGTACAATAAAAAGGAGAAAATGTGAATATTTGTGGCATGAGTTATCAAATAATGTTATTATGTATTGTTACAATTTGAGTTTTGAATTATAAGGTTTTTTACTTGATAAGTTAAATGATTTAACAACAAAAACACTTTCTTTGGTTATGAAATGGAGAATTGTTCTTTGCCTTGTTCTTCATGTAAGGTAACCTCAAAGCTTTTGTTTTAAACAATAAGTAGCATAACACAAAGTGAAGTGAGTCATATTCATGGGCAGTTTTGAGAGAAAAAATAAAAATATATGTAAATAGTATTGCATTTCAAAAGACAACCCTAATTTAACAGATACTAATTTCTCATTAGAGAGAATTATAGTTATTTTACAGCTTTTTTAACACTGCACTGGCAGATTCTGCTGATTAGTGTCATCATCATCACTTATTTCTCTTCTCTCCCTTTTATGGAACTGTACTTTTATCAGTTAGCCCCCAGTTTACCATTGTTTTCTCTCAATTTTATATACTGCACCTCTTAAACACAGGTCCCCAAATGTGATGTTACATTTTTAAGCCCTAATAGTACATTTCTCCATGAGTGAAGTCTTGAGTGAAGATTTATTTCAGAACTAGTGTTAATGAAAACAGAATCGGTGCACAAAGAGAAGTAAGTATTCACTAACATAGTTCTATATTTCAATTAGTGTCTATAAAACTAGGGAATACTGAGAAAGTAAAATTTTCTAAAGTTAATTAAGCACATTTTTATTTATGTAATTTTTCACTCACAGCTATCCTTTTCAAATATGTGTGTACCCAAACACCTTAAAACCCACAGAACTTGCCTGTAAGAAGAAACAAATAAAATCCTTGATGAAGTATATTAAAATAGTCAAGTAAACTTCAGTCATCTTTTGTCAGTAGTGGTCATAGCATGGCATTTGAAATACTGGCAATGTAACTATTTTTGTTAAATACAATAGCATTTGAAAATATTTGCTGTAAAAATTACCTTATGGCTTCAGAGCTGCAGATGCCTTTAGAAAATTTAAATCTGCTTTAAACTTTAAATCTGTGGATTGAAGTAAATGTGTTTAAATATACTTGACAAATACCTAGGAATATTCATTAGTAAGAGCATGAACATTCAATTTTAATTCTGTGCAATGTAAGAGAGTGAGAACATTTCCTAATTTTTTATTTTTTTTTTTAATTCACAAGGTTTGTCTCCATATATGTGGCCTTAATTGATCTTGGAGTTCTCTTAAAGAATCTAAAAAATTTAAAAAAAAATGGGTGTAAGACATGTAACCTTGTAACCAACATTGTTACAAGTATGCAAATTCATGTAATTTATATTATATTTTAGAATATTCGTGTTTCTTATTAATTTAAAGCTATTTAGCAAAACACAATTTATTTGTTCCAGCATCAAATTTTCATGAAGGCAGTTTCAGCAGTTCATTGCTTTGTTAGTATCAAAGTTTCTTCATTTACACTCAAAGAAGAGCAAAATAAATGATAAATGATGAGGGAACATGGTGAATTCTTGTCCCTTCTTCAGCTATGAGAGCTTTTCTATAAACCTGGAGTTAGGAATTCACCCAGCCACCAAGAAACAGTTGCATGCAGACAGACAGTAGTTCTGTCCTACAGGGCAATAGTTACATGAAGACCAAAAAAAATACCATTATTGAGAAGAAATGAGAGTATGATAAGTGTACAAATGAGCTCTTAACAACATCAAGCTTTTTTAGGGGAAAAAGTAATTTTTAATTTGATTTTTTAAAGAAGGAAATAGAAAAAGGTATATTAAAAAAACCAAAACAGTCTGCAAAGAGAAATCGGTCTTGCTGCTACCAGTAGGAGTAGCCAAGGACAAAAGAGAAATGAATCATTAATGACCATCTCTCAGATAAAGAAAATTGTTTTACAATATTTCACTAAGTAATCTTAAAAGTCACTGTACTTATGTGTCTTAGCATCTTCTGAATAACAGATTGTAAGAAGTGTAAATATTAGTGTTCATTTGAAACTGAACAAAACCATTTCAAAATTATTAAAAAAAAGAACATGAAGAAAGGTGAATCACTGTAAAATGAAAAGCACAAGGTAAGTCTTTATAGTTGTTTTTTAAGTAACGTTTTCAGACTGTCTGAGCTGTTGCCTTTGTGTTAGCCTATATAATTTGTTGGAAAAAATCTATTACCTAAAAGTAAGTCAGCTTTATATACAGCAGTTCAACTGCATCCACTTAAGAATATTACCATGTTCAGTAAATGAAAAAAGTAAACCTATTCACAAGGACTACCAGTCACAGGATTTTGAAAAATTCAATATATTCACAAATTTCAGTAGAATAAGTATGATGTAACTTTAAGTGAGCTACATCCATGAATAAGGCATTGCAATTACATCCATCAAGATTTAGGGAACAGTTAGAAAAGACAGAAGACTTTCAGAAGTCTGTCATCTTCCCTGGTAACCTCACTGAGGTCTGGAAAGGCATTTGTACTCAGGAAAGCATGAAGATTTGTTACTTTGAAAGCAAATGTCTTTGTGTCTTTCTCCTTTTATATATCTCTAATAATTTTCCACAGACAGCTTCTAAAAAATAGAATATATCTAGGAATCTGACCTCCTTTTGCGACAGGATACCCATGGTGAAAAGCAGGTGTTCTGGGCAATTAAATAGTTTGTCCAAGTTCATGCTGGATGTCATGGTCAGCATCAGAATCAAGGAATGAGCCTTCTACTTTGCCAAAATGATGACTAGTCCAAAATATATATTTATGAAAGTCCATTCTGGGCAGTACATTAAAGGTCTAGTCCCTGTGCTCTAAGTCAAAAAGCACCATCTCACAGTTGGAAGACTGTGTATTACACTGGAATGTGTTTTCTCTGTCGGTGTGATGTTTTCACATTGTGTTTTATAATGCAGTAAGTACACAGCTCGCCCTACAGTTCTTCTTGAAATTAATGCATATCTTGTATTTAATAATAACACACATTTAATAACACTATTTTGTTGTCATAAATATTAAAAGCTACCTAATTTATGCACATATAAAGACTGCAATAGTGAAAGTGTTTAAAATAAACAACACCAATTGAAATTCAAGTGCTGAGGCTCAGTGGATCCTGAAAGTAAAACTGACTGTACAAATAAAACTAAGATTGCCTTTGTTGATCTTGATTGTCTAAGAGGAGAGTAATATGGCATATGAATAAGGAGGGTGAACAGTGATGGAAAGTTCAAACTTTTTTAAATAATCTGCAGCACTGACTTTCTGTTAAGGAAGGTGAAGAAATGCACTTGCCAATGGCATGTGACCACACCTATTCCTTATCCTCACCTGTGCCCTGGCCCCTTTTCTATGACAAGGTTCACCAGAGCTGCCAGACATGGCCCTAAAAGCTCCAAGTCCATCTAGAGGAGAACTGTGCTGTGGAGGGAAGCAAAGAAATTACTATTAGGCTGTTTTCCAGGCAAGCCCTGGGGAGGCAGGAACTCTGAGTATGCCAGGGCACAGTTGGGCAAACCACAGCATCCCTTCTCGCGCTCATGGGCAGCTGAGCTCTCCCTGCTAGGACCTAGGCAAACTGGATTATGTGAGCAGATGCAGAGCAGCCCAGGATAAAGGAGGCTCAAAACTGGATTCTCCTCCCACTTGCTGCAAAGTGAATTGTACATTCTACACCTTAGCAATGACAAATTTAAACTGTTTATGTGAGTGTTGCACTCTTAACTCTTAAAAGTATGTGGCAAAAACTATGTAATCTCAAATTCAGATATGACTTTCTAGAATCCCACAGCTGTGGGAGTAATATTTGACATGAGTGGGAAAGGGTTTAGCTGTAAAATTCACAGCTCAGTAGTATAAAAGTAGAAGTTCATAAGGGTTAAGATCAAAAAGTGTCTAGGACTGTGGATTTTTATTCTGATTCAAGTTGCTTCACTTGTTGTATGTGAATGCTAATGAAATTAGAAGGTATCAATCTCTTTGATCTGCAAAAGCAACAGTAGTACTCAATCCTTAAAGTCCTTATAGAAATATACTTTTGGAATAATGTGATAAAGTACATAAACATTTCTTATTTATGTGTGGCCATATTTTAGTTTCTGTATTGACAAATCTAACAGTAACAGTTCTTCAGTACTGAAGAATTGAATAATACTGTGACAAATTTTCAGAAAACTGTTACAGATTAATCCAGTGAAGTATATTTCTGTGCAATAGAAAGAAATAGCGACTGGGCTTTAGAAGAGCCTCTATTAGAGTAAGATGCTAAAATGCTGACACAAATATCAGTTATCAGGTTGTTGTGGGTTTTTTGAAAATAAATTAATTCCTTGCTGTTCTACCAGCTCTTTTATTCTTGCCTTTTTTTTTTTTTTCCCCAACCAGTTATAAGAAATGAAGGGGGAGAAGAAGAATCAGTCAAGATAATTTTGGGACTTCAAGGAGTTTTCTCCACAGAAGCAGCTGTTAAGGAAACTAAGTAGTCAATGGGGGAGAGGGAAATCCTCATCCTGGGGTAAAAATGACTAGATGACAAAGTCTAGAGTAAAAATATATAGTCATCCTTCTCTATGACTGAAAGATTAGAGTGGGCTGCTCCACTGATTCATGTTATGATGGTTGTTATTTAGTAAGTGGAAATAAAGGAAAGAAAGTTAGGCAGTGAGATGGCAGCATCTGCAAATGGCACAATTAGCTGGGTTACTCAAGTCCAAAACACACTATGTGGGGAACTTCAAAAGCAAACCCACAGATCTACAGTAGTGGATTACACAATGTCAAACAAAATCCAACAGTGATGTATTAAAACTAGCAGGCACTGAAAGAAGTAGATTGAACTATTTATGACCTCTGTTGGATTCTAAATGAATTAAAAATACTGGAAAAAAAGATTAAATAATTGGGCACAACTCAATAAAACCTGTGATCTCTGTTAAGGTTTCAGTGGCCTTTTCCCTCCCCTTATAAGTCATCCAAATAAAAGAATCCCCTCACCACAAAATAAGAATCAATGGCAGCAAGATCCTATCTGTGTGATAATGAACTACATACAGTACAGCTCATAGTGTATAATGCAGCTTCATCTCTTATTCTGACTGCTGTGTTAAAGAAATGTGCAAAAGGAGAGAAGAAAACAACATATTTCCTAATATTATGTTGTTCCTTTCTAAAGTAAAAGAATGAATGAGAATTCAGCAAAAGCAAGAAGACATAAATTTTACATATGCAGAAATTATATACTTTCTTTATTGAGTATCTAAATGCTGCACAGGGCAAGAAGGTTCCAAACTTGTAGGTGCTTGGGAGGGCAATTTAGATATGTAAAGCTAGACTGAGAGAAGTATTTGTAGTATCAGCTAGTACAGGGTGCTGAGTATCCCATACAGACTCTTCTGTCTCAGAAATCCAGAGAGGAGGGGCACCAGTGAAGGTCTTAGTTGAGCCTTTCTGTCCTGCTGTTCTCTCTGTCGTGCAAGATTTACCCTGTTTGTGCCACTGGGAAAACAGCTGAGGGTTTTCTGTGGACAGTCCTTGTTCCTTGCTTTTATTTTAGATATTACTTAGCACAGCAAATGTTTACAGAGATACACATGTAGTGAGCCAGACTTGCTCCTCTGAATATGCTGGGCACTTGTTAAATGTGTCTCCCTACATATAAAGGTAAGGCTAACAATAAATCATACATGGTATGAACAAATTAACTACATGGTTATACAAGAAAGGTACCAATCTTACCGTGCACAGTCACACAACCACAGCAGCGATCTTTACAGTGTACCTCCAAGTGGAACACAGAGGAAGAGGGTAAGGAAGAAGTAAATTGAGCATAATTTTTTTACTATTGCGTACAAAACTGATTAAAATATACTTCAGGGAGAAAAGCGCATTATGCAGTTGCTCAGACAACTGTACTTTTAAAAATATTTGAAGAAGTGGATTGGTGTAAATCCATTAAAAGGTGTTGATTAAGGTGGTTGCAATTCAGTCCATTAACAGAACTTCTGGTGCAAAGGATTTGGTAGGGCGGGGAGGTAGGAGGTCTCATGCTGCCCAGGGAAGTGGTTGAGCCATCCTTTGAGCTATTTACAAGAGGAGTAGATGTGAAACTGACAGACCTGGTTTAGTGGTGGACTTGGCAGTGCTGGTTGGACTCAGTGATCTAAAGGTCTTTTCCAAGCTAAATGATTCTCTGTTTTTCTGATTCTATCCTCATTTATTAAATTAGTTGGAACTTGGTATAAGTTGGACATGTTGACATTTGTCTATTGTTCAGCATAAAGAAAAATTCAGATTTTAGACAAAGGTACATTACTGTTTCACCTTTTGCAGGTTGTTCCGTATCACAATTGCAGCAAAAAATCTCAGAAAAACCCCAAACCAAAGGAATTAATTGAAACCTCGTAACAGTTACTCCTAACTCCAAGACAAATCCACACACCACTCTCTTTTTTTTTTATTCTTTGCTTCTTTTTGGATGCTGTCTCTTGTCCTTGGTCCTTTTGTATACTTGTGAATGCCTCTAAATTCCTAAATTTCCTGATTTCAAGGTTAAAAGATTTTCATCATTGAATAGTTATCTTTATCCCTAATTAATTACTGTTCTCTTCTACATTTTACAATATTTTCATATCCTCCTAAAAACCTTGATTCCCTGAATGACCAGGTTGCAGAATTCTCACTGTGATGTTGCTATTGTGATCTTTCTATCATTGTCAAGACAGATGAATCCTTGAACTGCTGTCATGCTCAGAGGTCCCTCCTCTCTATTGATTCTTACCACTGATGTGATTCTTTGACTTCCTTGTTTTCATATAAAATTGCATAAGAACTAGACCCAAAAGTGATCCATTATGCTTATTGAGCCAATGAAGGATTAGTCCATACTCGTGTTTGGTGTAAGCTAGTTTTGTAGATGTTAGCCATTATCCTAAAATAGTGTTGCATTGTGAAAAAGAATTCCTTCTTACACAAATGGAAATTCTTATTTTTATTTCCATCTCACTGCTACATAGGACTCTCTATGGAAAAACTGCACTTTTGCTGTGGGGGTAATGCCCAACAAATACTTTTAAGTACTTAAAATATTTGCTTCCTGTGACAGTTCTTCTCCAATCTATGTTGCCTAATCACACCTCTTGTCTTTCTCTGAAATCCCTCCAGATAGTCAAAGCATTTCTGATAACAGGATGGGCAGAATGGGATGTGATAGTGAAAATGACTGTTGCATCTCATTCTGAGCTAATTTTGACTATAGCTCAGTAGACATGGCAAATGAGAAAATATTTTCCTATGGTTTGTTTGTATGCAGGTTATCTCAATGGACCAAGTTCATATCGGAAATTCAGGTAGTGCAAGATTGCTGGCCCAAGACTTTCTGAGTATACTGCACAATAGTTTACTATTATATCAAAATAGAAGTGCAAATGTTTTTTTAACCTATGTTCTCCCCTTCAACATTACTTTTTCCACACATTTTCTGGATCCAGTCCATGAATTACAGGATTTTAAATTAGCTTATTATCCAAAATTAAGTCTAAATATTTTTTATCCACAGGTAGATGTGTTCAGATCATGTTTGTACACAGAAACATGAGGTAGAATCGTGACACTCAGGATCCCACCAATCAATTAACTCTGTGTTAATTCCTGATCAGTGTTGTTTCTTCCCCATTTAGTCTGTAAAGTGCATACTGGCATTGCTCATGAAGCTGGCACTGGTACTTATCACTGTGGTGTTCCCATTGTTCTCTTTTCAAAGCTGCTAAGAGCAAGGTGGTCATTAAAGCCTTCATTGCATAAAATTCACTTCAGTGCAGACTGCTCATGTATGTACTTAAGAAAACACTTTCTGGATCAGTACGAAAAACTTCTAAATTTGAATTTCATACATGGTCTGCCCACAACATGTCCTTTCCCTAATCTGCAGTGGTCCTCAGTAAAAGTTGGTGTTTATCCATGTTTACCGTGCTTGAGTGCCATCTCAGGTACTGCTATTTCTTACTATGGATACTAGCAGTTCAAGGACAATTTGGGTAAATTCTGACTGTACTTCTGAAGCAGATGAGTGAGTAGACCTTAATGAATGACATGACTGGGTTTGCACGGATAAACCCTTTGCTTGAGATCCCTTTATCTGATTTATTTTTGAGTGAAAGAGTGGTCTGTGAAAGAAACATTATCGCTCTGTCAAGTCTGTTTTAACCCTTTGTGTAATAACCTGAAATGTACGTAGGTTCTGTGTATTTCGTTCCCATGCCTAATGGCTTCATGCTCAAAACTCTTACAAATAAAAAGAAAGTGCTTGTATTCAGATTAAACAACTCAAATAATTTTTGCCAGTTAAGAGCAGAATACAACCTGGAGAAACTTAGAGTGAGAGGATTCCAGGGCTCACATTTGTGAGCAGGCATAATCGCACCAAGACTCTAGATTAATGAGTATGAAGTGCTACTTGATACTGGGGTTTTCTTTTGCCTTTTTTTGTTTGTTTGTTTGTATCTCAAAATGTACATTGGTTTTAAAGAAATGCAAGATACTAAATTTTTCATTTTCCAAAAATGATAGAAAAATATTAAGAAATTAATAATGAACAGTGTATTTTTAGTGCTCCCTTACCCCACCCATAATCTGGGAGTACGTAAGTACCAAGACAGTTTGAGTAGTTTTTCCTGGCATAAGGGAAAATGGTGTGCTGATGTAATGTAACTTGCCGCTCATTTATTGAGGGTTGAATGCCTGGTATTTAAAATTGAAAGCTGCTACTGTGAGTTCACCAGCTAAAGTAGTGACAGGAGTGCAGAAGGCAATTTTAAACAGTTGAAATTTGTAACAATTCATGGAGAGGTAGAAGTTATAAGCTTGGCCTCATGTATCGTTTGCCTCGTGCTTACTGATGCTCCTCACTGAATAATCAAAATTCTTGTTGAATTGTTTTCTGAATTCTAAGAATGAAGCAAGTGTAATGGCACTGTTTGGCAGTCTGAAAAAATACTCTGCTTCAACATACTTTTGAAGAATTCTTATATCATCAAGGATATCAAGGATTTTTTATGGAAAAGCATCAAGTGCCTTTTCTCTTGCAGGTGGATTTAGCAAAGCAGCCTGCTGCTTTTGCTTCGGACTGAACCACTTCATAAATCTGGGGACTTAGATATTTGGCTACATCACAGGAGGTTTTTTCAGCCTAGGAAGGCTGCAGTTACCTAACTAAAATCCACAGAAAATTTTGGTAATTAATTTTTCAAATAGCTATGCTTATGGTGCTTATGGTATCTGTACACAGGTATAGTGTTTCTCTCTTTAAAAGGAAACACTATAGGACTCTCTCAGTTGCTGGCTTAAGGCTTTAAGGAGAACTTTTATGCTTTAGTAGGGTAATACAGTAGTATATTTACTTATTTTCCTGTATATTTTATTAGTGGAATAATTCTGTCTTTAAACTTGCCAGTTATGTATTTTATGACATGTAGGATACAATAGCTTTTAACTATGTTTATCAGACTCACCTAGAGACAGTATCTTCAAAGTGGCTTTCTGAACTTCCCAGATGTAGTTGAAATATGTGATCTTGTTATTAGGAGTTTATTTATAACTTTTCCGTTTTCGCTAAGCTCCCAGGATGGATCCTAAAAGATCTCTGGATGGAAAGAAAAAAAGCCAAAAACAATTATTAAAAAAATGTTTCTGTTGATTAGTTGTTGCTGTTGTTGGGCTTTGCTGGTTTTGCTTTTTTGTCTTCTGGGGTACCTGCACTCAGCAAACTTCAGGGTCTGTCTGTATGAAGTAGTTCACATATTGGTAACAACAGACTCCTTGCACCAGAGAGCTGATGTGCAAAGGCAGTGCAGTTGCCACTGCTCATGTTGAACAGTGTGGAATTTGACCCCTATGAAAGAACTGCAAAGAGGCTTTGAAACCACTGTAAAAATATCCATGGAAAACAGAGAGGACCTGAGAAACAGCAAAGTTTTAGTGAATACAGAAGAACAGTATATTATACTCCTACCTGTCCTGTGTACGCTCTGTCATCCTTCAGTTCCTGAAAAAAAGTTACTGCAAAATTCTGTGATATTTCATTTTCCCCACCTGGCATTTCTCTCAGTAATATACAAACCAGTTCTCTTTCCTTATAGCCACCTCATAGTCTTTTGTTAGAAGAGTCATTTGTGCTTGACTGATTCAAAGGGAGATTATTGACATCCGTATATATGCAGTGTTGAAGACAGGATGCTGAGCAAGGAGGCCCTTGGATTTAACCCATTAAGGCCATTTTTATTCTATGTAATGGATTGAAATATACGCTCCTCCTATTACTGGCTGTCCTATAGGCCTCTCTCCTACTGGCATGGAAACACGTTTTTAAAGTGTAGTACAGCTTTCTCCTCTTCATGGAGAAAACAGGTGTATTAATTGCTCAATTCTCGTCTGTTACTGTCCTAAACTGCAGTTTTGGACCCTGGGAGGGCAAGCCTTCATACAGCAGGATTTCACATAGGGAACTGTGCCTTTCAAGGTCCCATTGCAATCTAATAATCAAAAATTAAGAAAATATTATCTTAATGCCTACATCTCCTTAGGTCTGTGCTCAAGGCTGTACTCTTTTGATAATGAGCAAATGAAGCACTTTGAGCTCAAATTTTACATCAAATTTACTTTATTAAAAAGGAAGTTATGTTTTGGGGGCTACTTCAAATGTACATTAGCATGGACTTGGGAAGGGGTCTTTTTGCATGGGCAATAATTCTTTAAGCTGCCTGGTTGCACATGTTGCTGGTCTCTCTCTGCCAGCTGGTGGGTTCCCAGGCAGAGTCTGTCGCATGCACACGTCACATGGATTCCCCATGCACTTGCAAATACTGTGATCCCTGGAGAGGCGTGGTCCTTTCGAGGCTGGAATGCTCAGCCCTTGTGATGAGATGTTCTGCTTAGGAATTCAGGGCACAATGTAAACCTAGCTGTGGATCGTGCCATTCCACCTTTTTTTTTTTTTTTTTTTCATAAGCATTGGATGTGATATGTTTCACAATGATATGTTTCATCTTATGTTGTTGCTCTCAGATTGCACGTGTGAGAACACAGCATCTCGAAAATGATTTACAAACACGGATGTGGTGTCTGATGGCACTTTATTTGTGAAGGAAAAGGCATATGTTTGCCTTGTGGTGTGTGCCTGTAGATCAAAATCCAATGAAAAGTGAACTGACTACATCAGTATTAGGCATGTTACTTACCCAAAAAAAAAAAAAAAAAAAAAAAAAAAAAAGGAAAAAAAAACCACA
>VXBX01006775.1:250671-268067 GCA_013400415.1 Scytalopus superciliaris | reverse complement strand
AAAAAAAAAAGAGGCAGCAAAATGCTCAACACTATATGGAGATAACATACAATTTATTGATTCTCTCTGTGTGGTTTATGGCTATAATGGAGCTTATGAAAACCCTAAGCCTGTCTATTTTATCTTTGTAAATAATTGACTGAGAACACTGTTCGAAATTGAATAAGTGGAATGAGATACATGCAAGGAGAAGGCTATACAAGTATTTATATGTATATGGCACATTTGGGCCCTTTTTGGTAAAGTTCAAAGAAATATCTATATAAGCGTCTGAAAATCGGAAGTCTAATTTTTGGTTCAAATCTGTTGTCACAACTACCCTTAGCTCTACTGTAAATTGCATTTCAAGTGTACTAGAATCACTGAGCACCTCCTTTTGTTTTTTTACTGTTAATACCTAGTTTCACAGTTATTTATAGCCTTGATGTATTATTTGACTGATGCTAATATCTCATTTACTATTCTGACCACCTTGAACAGCCCTTCTACATGATACTTCCTGAAGTGTCTAGTCTTTTCTCCCCTGGCTGTATCTTCTAATTTCACTCTAGCTGTAAAGCAATCACATATCTTTGCTTCAGAAAGTACTTCTAATTCTGTACTGCAGAATTCAACATGGATGCTAGGGAGCTCAGTAAGGCTAATGCACAGTCAGAAGATGGAGACCTGTAGTGTCCTAAAGAGTTGACTTGGAGAGACCACAGTTCATATGGCTCCTTGTTCTGGTTAGGTGTAGGGCCATGTGTATTCTGCCTAAGTTCAGGCTGCTACCAAAAGGAGAACTCCATCCTCTTGCCAGTGACATTTATTTCCACCTGGCCTTTTGTGCTGGCACTTAGTTTTATCTGACTGCTAAATAAGCCAGGTCGAGGACTGATCCTGCTGCAAACTAATCTTGTACTTCTGGTTTGCCTTTTGGTTCAGTTCCCCAACCTGCTTTATGATGCAGCTGTAGGACACAAGTGTCAGCATAAGCAAGGTGGAGGAACAAATGACCAGGGTCAGGAGGGGGAGCAGAAGGGACTGCCACTTTTGGCAGATGTCCTGGTTTATGCTACGCATTGAAGGTCTTGGGTTGCATGCTTACTGAGAACTGGCAAGTGGGAATTGCTGCCTTGCACGGGAGCAAAGGTCTGCCAAAAAGGTGATTGGCAACATCATTCATCTTTATATGGCAGCAGCTTCTGGCTCCCTGAACAGTTTCTATTGACAAGCTCTGTCTTTACTATGGGAGATGTATGTGAAGTATGGCACTCCAGCCTTTGTAAGCTGTTCATCCCTGCTCCAGAGCACCCAGTGGGACAGGTTACATAAAGTACTCTCTGCAATGTAAACTGGCATAAGTAAATGCCTTAAAGAAGATAATTACCCAAACCCCTAGGCATAAGCACCAATAACATATGCCAAACAAAAATTCAGATAATTGGAATATCTGGCTTAGCACATTCTGAAATTGACATGTTGGATCTAAAAATCTCTGATTCAATCTTTCTAGCTTGGTGAGTTGGATTTCCAGTTGGGAGATTCATTCAGCAGAGCTTAGGGTTTAAACCAGATCTGTATTAAAACCACCAAAGCCTTTGCCTCAGGGTCTGCCATGGGAGTTATATGCCTAGATAAATCAGAATACCATCTGTACTGTCAACTGCAATGTGAGAGAGTTAAGCAAGGTTTTTTAAGCAACCAAAGGCACCTAACAAAACAAAAATAGATAATATCTCTCTCCAGGATGTCTTACTTTTCCTAGACTGTCATGGGCTTCTGAAGGGTGTATATCAGATTGTGACTCTAAGTTGCCCTAATCTAAGTTACCTGAAACCCTAGGCAGGCAGGAAGCAGACAATGTTATATCATGGATCATAAGTGATATCTGAATTGGAATATAAATCCTGATAGAGGATTTATTATCCATTTGCCTATAAAGGCAAATAAATTTGAGAAGACAAAGTACAGTTGCATTGTGCTGCTGATTTTGGCAAAGTTGTTCATGGCAAGCTCTGCAGAAGTTCATTCACTGGACACTGCCAGCTTCTGTTCTGACCAAATTCACTCCCTTTGTTATACTTACATTGGTTATCAGACAAAAACTCAGCCATAGTTACAGGTAAATACACATCAGGAACTGAAGGGAGAAAGCTTTCCAGAAACATTGCAATTAAGTGAAAACTTAGATACCTTTAATTTTAGAGTGTTTATGTAAATCTATACATGTTAATGGACAGAAATGCATGTCTAAATACCCTGAAGTTTACCCCGGAGTGATGTGGTAATTACCTGCTTATGAGTAGTGCATGTTAATTTTTGCAGGTGATTTATCTGCTTTATCTGGCTTTTAAAGACATTTTATTTTCTTTCTTGCCTTTTTTTTTTCCTTTCTTTTTTTTTTAGTGCTCCTATTTTTACAACACTGCACATATAGAATTCCTACAATTATGAGTGAATGGGGGAAGTGCAGGCAAGAGTAGACAACGAGAAGGAAGAGCTGAAGGAGCCGGTAGCTACTCAGTTAAACTGTGAGGAAAGATAGCTGGCAATAGCATGAAAATGAGTGTAGGGATGTGGCCAGAGTGGCAAGCAGAAAGGATACTTTTATCAGCATTGTTTCAAAGCAGCTATTACAGTAAGTATTAAATGAGGAAAAGAAGCAATTACAGCAGTGAACCCTAACTGAATTTTGAACTACATTTTAATAATGTGCAGTACAGGAACTATATCTTTACCTAAGTAACTGGAGCATGTTCTGGATGTGTCTTGCTTATCTGCTTTGATGAGAAACACAAATCCAGAGACGAATTTTGGTTTAATAGGTAATCGAGAGCTCATGTTTATGAATTTGTGAATAAGACCTGGCATTGGGACTTTCAGTGTTGCAAATGTTGTTAGTGGGGCTAAGCTGTGCATGAAACCCTTCCATTGTAGGTAAGATTTGTCTGTAAAGTAATCAAAGATACAGATTATATGAGCCTTTAATATTCATTGTTATTTACCTCCAAAAGTTTCAGCTGGTTTGCTTTGTGATTGCTTTTCTAAAAGAATTGCTGCATTGTAATCAATTTGCTGTGTGCAGTTTTAAATGTCAGGGACATTTTTGTTACTTAACCTACAGACTCGTGCAGTAAGGGACGAGGCAGACTTTTTGAAGTAAGGTTATTTTAAGGATTAACTTCTAAAAGATTTCAGGTTCGACATTTCCAAGTACAGCATATGCTTTCTTCTTTGCCTTTTTTTCTTTTTTTAATTTATTTAAAGTTGAGCTGTATTTCAGGAAGCAGCTAAGATGCATTAATTCAGGTATAATTTTTTTCATTCCATTTTTCTGATGATTCTTTTAAATTTGATAAGTACACAAAGTATTGACTGTGATTATTTGGGGGTATTTACACTGTGTTTGAAAATTTTTGGGAAATAGCAAATATTTATTATCAAAATACATATTTGAGTGTATAATTCAATTAAAATGTCATAATCATAAAACATTTGAAGAAACAAAGTGCTCTGTGCACTAATTTGAAGAAAAGAACTTTTTAAATGGAACTCCATGGAGCTTTTGTAGATACGTAGGCCTCTCTTCACTGCTGGTTGAGTTTATTTAAAGAGCTTTTCTAGTCACCTTTGAACCCAAATGATTTCTCCAGATGTACAGAAGTGAACAATGTAAAAATCTTGCTGCTTCAGCAGAACAGGATCCAGCTGGCAGGGAACTGGATCTGCAAGTCATTGGTTACAGCTGTGTTTCGATTTATGTGATGGTTGAAAAAATAAATTACTGGATTAAATGGCTAGAAAGAGGACTCTTTGTTTAGCCCTTGTGTGGGGACTGAAAGTGTTTATGGTGCTGTTTTCTTCAGAGCCTTTGCAAAGTAAGCCGGACAAATAGACTTATTCAAAACTTCTCTGAAATGTTGTGCATTCAGCTTTATTTCTTTACAGAAGAAACTGTATGTTTTTGTATAACGCTCTCAGCCAGCAACCGTTTTTAAGGTCTCTTGGCCTTTGAGAGTGGCGGTAGCATTTTAGCCATGTCTTTTAGGCATTGCAGTTTATCACTGGAAGGCAGTTACCCTTTGGTAAAGGTTTTCAAATGCATTTCTTGGCACACACACAAATACATGTAGGGACTGTCAAACTCATAACTTTTTAATGGGTTTAATATTTCAGCATTGTATACCGCTTACCTTTTGCTCTACATAATAATGCTGATGTAATTGTAAATTGGGTGCACAATAATTTACAGAGCAGGCACAATGAAATCAGAAAACAATGCCAAGTATTTGGATTATCGTATATCTTATTTTAATGTTCTAACGATGTTGATTATGTCTTATTACCTGATATCCTGATTCTGCAAAGATTTGCATGCTTAATTGTACTGAACAGCTCCACTGTCTTTGATAAGGTTGAGTGATACACAGAGCTCACAACAACTTTCTTAACTATTTTGCTAAGAAATGTGTTGGGTTTTTTTAAGTCTTTATAAGATAATGATCCTGTAAAATCCCACAAGCTGCCTTTGCTACTGAAGGTAGCTTGGATTGAAGGAGTTGAGCAATAACTTCATGCAGTGAAGTCCCAAATCCACTGAAGTCACTGGGCATTTTGCCACTGACTTCTCTTAGGCTATAACTTCTCTTTTAGAACTGGTTTTTAATGCTTTTACTTGTAAGAAATATCCCAAGATCCACAAGTGATTTCTCTTAAACAGAGAAACTGCTTGTGAAGTGATAGGCTACCAAATGTGAATAAAAGATTTGGTATTAGACCAACAGGAGTTCTGAAGGCTTCTTGCAGAAGCTATGTAAGGCTAAATAATAGCATAGAACTTTCAGTCACAATGGACAGTGAGCATATAGTGCATTTTTTAAAGCTTTAGCTGGCTTTCAGTGTAATAGTTTGCAAAGCCAGGAGCTTTTCAGCACTTATATCTGTTTATTCAGCAATATTTCCTAGTAATTATTTTAGGCTGACCATTTAGTTTCATTTTACAGTAATAGTCTGTAGCTGTAGCCGAGTATCAGCTAATTCTATTTATTAAAACATTTCTAAAACAGTGCATAAACATGGGAAATTGCAGTTGTCATTAGATCATAAGTGTTGTCCTATCAAGATCTAATTACTTTTCTAAAAACAGTTTGCACAAATTGTTTTCAAAGGATTGCCTTTATAAAATCCTACAAACTGCTGACCAAGGAGACCTAAATACCAGAACAGGAGTTCTTTTCCAAGGCAAAAATGAAATCAAACAAGTTGATCAAGATCCATCATAAGCCACCCTCAGAAATACCAGTCAGAGGCTCAAAATTTTTTAAACAGAATATTTCCCCTTCCCCCCTTTTTTATTGTTGTCCCTGAGCGGCATTATTACATTAAGAGCCATGCGACAGAAAGTCGTGGTGATGCAGAATAAATAACCATAATGTATCAAAAGCAGACAAAGGTGTGATTGATCTGTCTGGAATTGGCAGACTCTTTCGCTGTGTCAGGCTGTTTCTTTGATCAATGAAGGTATAGCCTCTGACCTTTAAAAAAAATCAATGAGATTGATTGAAAGGAGAGAGAGAACTATGAGAATGCAGGATAGCTTTAACCTTCACTGTCTAGAAAATTTAAAATATTCCAGTTTTGCAGGCATGGAGCCTGCTATTTTGTATTTTCTTCTTAAAATGCTTTGCTTTTCCCCAGCCTGCTTTTGAAACCTCTTAAAACAAGGCTGTAGAAATGGTGTGTCTGAATGTTTCTCACAAATGTTTATCTTCAGATCACATCTGTACATTCTGTTACTGTTTGCAGCATGTGCCAAATGCCTTTAATTTCCTTTTATAAACTCAAATTCTTATGTGGCATATACATATCCAAGAATTGGTGCTCAGAGAAATGGTTCAGGTCATTTCAGAAATATTATTCATCCTAATAAAGTGACTTGTACTGCCCTATTTCAGGATTGGGTCCACTGATGATTGCAACAGTAGTGTGTAACCAGCATCGAGGTATGACTTCTTGGAATAAACAACATATTTTGGTGATCTAGTTCTACATAATCTTGCATTTTAATCAATTATATATGTATGTGGGTATATATATATTTGTATGCATGTATACCTAATTAGTAAGGAAACAGTGAAAACATCATACTAGGACATTTATGAAGCAGGATTTTTAAAATAGTGCTTGGCACTTTACATCCTTCTTATTGAACAGACTGATAATGCAGACTTGGCTGTTTAGTCAAAAACAGTTTTTTGAACAGTTGGAATTTCATTTTAGTACTGGGCCCTTTCTTCACATTGTGCTGATGCTGTATTAAGCAGTAACACAAAGCAATTAGTGAAGTAAGTATAAAAAATGGTCATAAATAGAAAAGTTCATTCATTATTTTATGCTTTCAAAACTCAGGGAAACATAGGTCAAAAAAGAATAAATATCATAGTAGTTTGTTTTCACAAATAATTACTTTTTTAATTGAAAATGTCAGTGAAATCAAGGTCTATTGAATAGTATTCACATACTTAGAGTAACTCAAACTGCAATAATTTCTGCTGTCATATGTCTGTGTTTTAATAAAGGGCAGGTAAATTGACAAGTCAGCAAGGAGACAGTATAATAGCATTTCTCGAGTAAGATGGAACTTCTGTAGGAAGAGAAGGATATTGCTGTTTCTCTGTAATTTTATTTCTGTGATTTCCTTTCTGTAATAGATTGCGTAGGCTCTCTATATTTTTAATACTTCATGATCAGGTGCAAATTTCAGCTAAGTTCAACAGGCATCTTACTAAGTAATAAGACAAAGTCTGGGTGTAGCATTTCTAAAGAAGAAAAAAGGAGGGTAGATTTTTTTTTTTTTTTGTGATATGTCTGGAACTAGATAGCTGTGGGAATTTTCTAAGTCTTTCTGCCCTTGATGTTCATCAATGAGGTGAGAAGGCGTTATGGCCAGAACTATGGACTGGGTCATTCTAACTAGGCACAGGTCATTCTAACAGTGTGACTCTTCTAAGTAATTTACATGCTACATTAAGAGGAGATAGAACTTTTTTTTATGAGTATTCTTTCCATGTGCACTGTGGTGAAGAAACTTTTGCTTCTAGAAAAAGAAGAGGGATGAGTGTGTTACATCCCAGTTGGAACACACTGAGAATATGAAGATGAGAACTGTAAAATCAGAATAGCTTCTGATATTAGTGCATTTGTCCTTTCCTGCTAGATACATTCTGATTTTGCTTCAATAATATTTAGTTCTTGTCATCACATTCTCTTAAAGTTATTATGTTTTGTTTCAGAGAGTCCTTATCTATCACACAAAGTTTGCATTAATATTGCTAATCACTTTACTCTTGCTGTCTAAGCAACAAAGGGCTCATCCTGTATTTGGATGGATTTTGATATTTGATATACATGCCCAGCCTCACCTCTCCTCCCTCTCTGTCCAGAAGTAATAATCCAGGAAACACCTTCTTTTTTCTTTTTTCCTTTTTTTTTTTTTTTTTTTTTTTTTTTTTTTTATTTTTNTTTTTTTTTTCTTTTTTTTTTTCTTTTCTTAATTTTGAGTGTTTTCAGCAATGGCTGCTCCTCTTTCTGTTCTTCGCGGACAGAAACTGCATCTTTCCAGTGTGGTTGTGGATGCTGTCCCCTTGTGGATGATGCTCACAGTCTTAGCTGCTGCCTGCAAAACTCAGCAGTGCCCTTCAGCCAGTTTAAGGTGGTGTCTGGTGCAGTGCATTCATTTAGCATTACTAAAGGACAAAATTAAGGTTCTTTTTGTATCTTATCCCCCTGTCAGTTAAACCTTTCCCAGAAAAGAGGCAAAGCTGAGGTCATTTTTTTCCATCTGTGAGGAGTCAGTGACTGCCAGTCGTTTCTGGCTGAGGTATAAGCCTGTTAAAAAGCACCTATGCTAGCAGCTGAATTGTTTTCTAGGCCAATTTTTTATGTTTCTACTAATGAAAACAGCTGGGTCATTAAATCCAACAATCGATCTCCAATTATAACCTGTCTCGGACAGCACAGTGCCCTGCCCTGGCAGGTGCTCTCCCCACAGACAGACCCCTGACCTCGGCCCCTGCTGTGAGATACCTATTTACTGTCCTGTCCCACATCCACTTTTTGCTTTTCTAGGAGCACAAATTCCTCCCCCAAATACCACTGCCATGGCACAGGGGCTGATTCTGCTATTTGGCATTCACAGTGCTGCGTGGACTGAGGCCGCGCATTCAGTCTTTCCAGCTGAGAAGCAGATCTATGGTTAAAAAAGGTGTGGTTCTGCTTGGAAACAGAGGCAGTGTGTTCAGGCAGTGATGTAACTGTAAATATACTGGGGTTTTCTTTCACTATTATTATCTGAGTCTATAAACAGAATAAGTCAAATTTAAGAGACCAAATCCTGCATACCTGCTACCTGGATTCTTTCTCTCCTCCTGATAAAGTGAGAGAAGGACATGTGGCAATTGCTGAAGCATTTTTATGAAAAGCCTTTCGATCTTTTCAGGGCCTGCAGAGAAATTAAAAAAAGTTAAATGGTTGACATTTAATCTTCATACAGCGAATAATAATTACAGGCAAGAATTTAAAGCGGTTCTGCTCATAGTCAAACCTGATGGTTCTTTTCTCCTTGCATTTCATGAGGATTTACTGTACTGTAGATGCAAAATGTAAATGATGGGCAATTCCGTGAAATTTAGACATGCACACAAGACTGTCTTTCCAACTTTTTCACACTTCCCCTCAAACTGGAAATGGATTTTCTTGGTGGCTGATTAACCAGAAATGAGTTGTTTCTAACTAGGTTGAAGGGAGGACGGCTCTGTAATATTGGATTAGTGAAAGGAGTGAACAGCTTCAGTTTAATTCAACTAGTCTTCTATTTTTAATCTCCAAGGAAACAGCTGAGTTGAATGTTAATTAAACAGCAGTCTTTGATCCACCCAGCCACTCCCGGAGGCATAATAATAATATATAAGGGCATAGCAGCAAATATATAATAGGTACAGTTAAAGGAGTGCATCTAATCTCACCATATTCACATTTAAAACATTTCTTGCTGACCCACTCTTACGTTATTGAAATAGGGGAAGGGAAAAAGAGGGCAAAATGCTAAGTTAAACTTTGATGGTCAGAAGGTAGGGCAGCAGAGCCAGTCTGAGTTCCTATTTTGAGGCTGTATAAGGGTTAATGATTAGAAGAGTGGAATCAGGAAGGACCTTAAGCCCAGATCTATGACAGTGGTAATTGAGCTGATTGATTACGACATCTCCTTTCAGACGACTATTGATTTAATCTAGTCTGCAGTCCCATTGGCCCCAGAGGTGCTCCTGAGTGAGGCTCAGCACTTGAACCTGGGTACTCTTCCCTACTCACTGTCTGGATATAAATTTCCAGAATTTGCAACCATTTATAATTTTCACTCATCTTCATCCTTTTATTCAAAAGCTTCTAATTTTGTCAGGCTAATGTTTTTAACCATTCAGGGGACAAGACACAGGGAAAATGAAATGGCACAGACTGAAAAGGGTGGGGTTTTTTAAAAAAAAAGGCAAGGCAGAGAGCCGGGGCTATGTGGCTAGTATTTGCATCTGTTGTTTCTGATTCGCAGAGCTAGCAAAGGCTGCTTTTGGAGGCAGTTCACAAAGCTGGGCTATCAGTAGGCAGTTTGCTGTACGCGCACGTTCAATTATTAAAATAGTAGACTTTTTTTCTGTCTGATAGCCATAGCGAGGTCATGACATTAATTTATCCAGGGTATTGTGGGTAACTGTACAGAAAAAAAGCATAAAGGGCACAGATGCTGGAGCAGCAAAAAAATGGATGGGTCTGAGCAAAAGGAGATTAAGAGGCGATGACCAATCTAATGTACGTATAGCAGTAAGAAGCCGGCATCCGTCACAGACTGTTGATGGCAATAAGTATTTTAAGCCATGCTGTGCATGTGGTAATTTTTTTTTTTTTAAATAGCTCAGTAAATGTTAAGCTGAATGCTGTATTCCTGTATTTTTTCAGTTTCCCAAATCTGATTTTGGTCTTGTTTTTGTTGTCTCATGCTTGGCGTTCCTCACTCGCTCTCTGTCTGTGGGTGTGTGTCTGTCTCCATCTCTCCCTTTCTCTGAGATTACAAACTTAACTGTTTCCTAATTGTCTAATTTCCTCCATCCTTTTCCTAAGAAATTGCCATCATCACAGCTGGTCATAAGCGCGTACTAACTGGGCTTAGGGCGTGTACCCCGGTGTTTTGGCTTCCTTTCTTTACTTCGGGGCTGCGCGGTGTTTTGGACTTTTCCTGCAAGTGGATGCCCTTCATGTTTGCTGCTGCCGTAAGGTTGCCAAACCTGGCTACCTGAGCCGGGGCTGCGGTGCAGCACTGCATCCTGGGACCTGCCCGCCCGGCTACGCCGAGTGCTGCTACTGCACCAGGCAGCTCTGAGAATTGGCTGACGAATTGCGTATCACCTGTCCCCCCCTCTGGTAAATAATTTTTATACCATGAATCACAGTGGTGTGGTATTGTCTGGAAAAGTAATTCCCAAATACTGTTGGCGTAAAAAGGGAAAAGCCGAAAGACTGTCAACACCGTAAGTCATTAAAGTCCCTTGCCTTAAGAACAAAGGAACAAGGTAAAAATGCACACAATAATTATGCTCTGTGGATTTTCATAGCCTGTCAGGCAACTTGTGCCTGTGTTTCAGTTATCAGCCTTTGTGCTTTGTTTTGTGTTGTGTATTTTATATACGTGTCTTGAGTTTCTGTGTGTGCGTGTATTTGGTGTACGTGTATGTGTTCAGACCTCTCTACCAACACGGAGCAAATACCATACAAAAAAATACACAAGTGTAGCTCAAACATGCATTTTCAGGACTCAGTGTGGTGGTGAGGGTGTATTACCATTGTTCTCTTGCAGTGCTCTCTCTGATGCAAGCAGCTTTTTATTTTATTTTAATTAAGAAGTCTAAAATAAATTAAAAATAAAAAAAAAAAAAAAACAGGAAAAAAATTTGCTTAGTCCAGTTAAATGCCAATAGAACTCCAGAAACTCACAGTTTCAGCACAGTGAATAGTGATTCAGACCCTGGCAGGGTTTTGGCTGTGAGACAATTCCTACTTATAAAGAGCACAATGAAGGGGGAGAAAGATAGCATTAATTTTAAGGAAGATTAATATTAGTCTTTTAATGTTCATTATTTTCTGAAGAAGTGAATCCTTGTAGCTTTTGAGAGCTAGTGTGTCCTTCCCACTGGTATTTATTCGAGCAAAGGAAAAAATGAAGAAGGCGTAGAATAAACTCCTAAGACTGTTCAAGAATTACTGGCATTATTTTTCTCTACATCACGTGTGAGCCTGGGTTGCCTGCTATTCCTGAGGCAGAGGATCGAGGATGAAAGTCTGTGTGTCAGAGCCTGTTTTCACAACTGCATTTGGAGATCTGTCTTATTGATTAGGAAAAAAAGGGGGTGGGAATAGGAGTGTGAGGTGAGGGGAGGACCGACTGACTACTGGCTTATTGCAGCTCAAGACATTTTCTTCCGGAAAGATGTCAAACAACTGAGACACAGCAACAGAGGAAGTAGAAAGGTGGAAAAATAAGAAGAGGGACCCTTTGGAAGAAATGAAGGCATTCGTTATGAGAGCCTTGAGGTTTTTTTTTTTTCTTCTAACATCTGACCCACAAGGGCTAGAGTGACAGCGTCATGCAAATGCTGCAGTCCAGCAGGTCTGAGAGAGGGTGGATGCTAGAGAGTGAGTTAATGTTAATGATGAGTGCAGTGAAAATACCAGCCGATACCACCCCCTCCACACACAACTGCTCTGAGTCAGCATCCGCTGCTTTGCCTTGCCATTTTGTGCGTGTGTGTGTGTGTGTGTGTGCGCGCGCATGTGTATGTGTGTGTGTGCGTGTGTGTGCTAGTGACTGTGTGTGTGCATGGAAGGTAAAGCCAGTCAGTCAGTGAGAAGCAAAGGTACGTTTGAGAGCAACTAAAATCTGACTGATTTCCATCTTCAGAGCATCAGATGTATTCCCTAAAGAGGATGGGTCTATGTGATGGGGGTGGTATAATTATGTTAATGTCATATTTATAGAGGGGAGAGATTTTTCATTCTAATTATTGATTTGAAAGCTGTGGTCAAAATTGTTTGTTAAATCATGATCAGCTTTAAAAAAAGAAATTGAATGAAATCTAGGGACTGCTATACATATATATCTCTCTCATATATATATTTTGTTTCATTTAACTATTTTGTGTCTGAGGCATAACTGATTGAATGGTGCACAGTGACAAAGAAACGGCACTTATATAATGTTGCATTATATCATCAGCTGAAATAATGTTTTAAATAATCCAAAATGTTCTGAAATCTGAAGTATCAGTGTGGAGGGGAGGGTGAAGGGCAGGGGTGGGGGTGGGGGGGCACTGGCAAATCTTTTCTTCGGCAGAGCGCTCTGTACAGCTTTCTTGTAAATGGATGATTCACCTGTTTGACCAGCAGAGATTCTAATTCTTCCCCCCCTCTTCTCTTTTTTTTTTTCCTTTTTAAAGCTGAACGGCTTCCCGAAGAGCACTGAGTTTTCTATGCCAGACTCTGCTCCAGTGGCTAGGACCTTTATGGCTGCTGTTTCTTTTGCTCTGGGATCTGATGGAAAAAAAAAAAAAAAAAGCCACGGTGGATCCTGTCCCTAAAGTAGAAATTTTATTTTTCATTCTGCAAACAAGGCTAAAGATCGGAGGAGAATGAATGCAAAAGTAGTTCAGGATTGTGATTGTGCCATTAAAAAGTGTTCGGCTTCAGAACAAAATTATTCGGGAAATCTGAGCATTTCTTCTTACTGTATTGACAGTATTTGAAAGTTATGTGTGCTTTGAGTAATCTGGTTCAAGTGACGACAATTTCTGCATGTCAATGTTTTCTGCAGCTTATGGAGTAAATTATAGTTTTGCCACTGGAAAAGAAGAAGCTTTTTCTAGCAGTCTGTAGAAGGATTAAATGTTGAACGTGGGGAAGAGGCAAAAAGTGAATACATGCCCAAAGGTTATCCTTGCATCGTGAATGGGTTTAAAGTACTCTGCAAACCAGGGCCCACCTGAACAGTAGGACTGAAAGTTTAATGGGGAAATATTTCAATTAGAACCCCCTTAACAAGCATTTAATCCTTCTTTCAGGCATTAAGGAAAACAGAATAAAACTGTTACTGAACAAATCTGCTGGAAGCAGATTTTAACCCATTTATAGACACTTCCCTCTGATGCATTATAGTAATATGGCTGCTTGGGAGATGAAGCAGTGAAGATTTTTTTTCCTGTGTTCTTTGTTTTTTCTTTGCAAAAGTTAAGGACTATACTCTCAGAAAAGTCTGTTCGGTCAGCTGATACATTGTTTGAATGTATGTATGCGCCTTGCCTGCTTATTTGATCTTTTCTGCCCCCTACTTGAAACTGTGGTTTGTTTATTTGGGGGGAAGGAGGGGTTGTTGATTTGGGGGGACATTGTTTTTAGGGTTCGTTCTGGGGTTGTGGGGTTTTTTTGGGTTTTGGTTTTGATTTTTTTTAACAATAGCAGTGAAAGTTTTGCTGACAGCGATTATGACTACTAAACAATTCAGTTTATTGGAAGACGAATTCTACTGGACCATATCAGACTTTTCCTAGTCCCTGAGACCCTAACTTGTGAGGTTTTTTAGCAACAATCACAAGTCAGGCTCTTGGGACCTAGGCGGAGGGGAACCAGCAGCTTTGGACTGTGATTGTTTCTCTGCAGATTTTAGAGAACCAAAGGAGCTTTCCTTGTCTGCAAGGGTGAAAAGGAAAATATACCTATTTCAAATGTTAAGCAGCAGAACTGTTCCTAAAAGAAAACAAAAAAAATCTAAACAACTGTTATTCATTGTGCAACATGATGATGTTACATATTTATATGTTTAGAAAACTGGACTAAATGCCATGTGACATTTAGAAAGAAAATTTAATCTGAATACCAGTTTGCACCTAACCCCCCCCGCCCCCCTCCCCCCAATAACAAAACCCCTACTCAAAACAGATACTAAAATATACAAAAGGCTTCCAACCATAATATTACTATTACAGAAAATTCTGATAGATAATTACCACAAACTATAGATTCATCCTTACTGTTGCAGCATTAATTGACTTTTAAAATATAAAGCATAAACACTGATATTTGAGGCCTAGAAACATTCATTCTATTGTTTAAATAATGATTTCAGTCTACTGGAGAACTGTTGCTTAGCTTTTCCTGCAACATGGGACAAAGAGTATTTTGTAGTTAGTTGCCATCTTTTTTCTTTGTCCAAGTGAGAACGCAATATGGCATTTAAAATACTGTCTCATTTAAATTGCGTTTTAATCTGATATAGAATATTGGTTTAAAAATCATACTGCAGCATTAAAGTCACTTTGCACCCAGAATCACTTTCCCATACCTGTTTAATTTAAAGTAAGCCAACAACACTCTAAATACCAGACTCAACTTGTAGCTTCTCCATCACTTTTTGCATTTTTACCCCTCTGACAAAAAACAGCGTGAGCTTTAGGTTGTCCTTCATGTGTTAAGTACTTCACTGACTTTGCATAAGAAGATTCACAAGCACTTGAGGTATTCTGCACTATTATTAAACTCAAACTTCCTATCTGCAACACATAATTTGATTTGTATTTCTTAGTATTTTATAGGTGGGTTAGTTCTGAGTAATTTTTCTGTTTCCTGTGTGTAACCAAAATGCTGCAGGACCTTGTGGATACATCAGACTTCACTGAAACAAAGGCTTCACACAGATCAGGCATCTAAACTATTTGTTCATTTCAGAAGTGGTATTTTGGCTGCAGTATATTTTTCCACTTGTGTGGGAGGAATTGTGTTTTATTGTAAGCATCAACACTATTGTTAAAATAAATTGTTCTTATCTGTTAGTATAATACTTTTTCTTCTTGTCTTGTTTTCTTAAGAGACAGAAACTATGTGCTGTACATAGTTTTCAAGTTGCTCAAGATATAATTAGTCTTTAAATAGTCATAAAAATATTGCTTTAGCAATTACAATGATGATACAGTTCCTGTAAATATGCAATTCTTTTCTTTGTAAACTGTCAGTCCCACATGCTAAGAACACCCAAAAGAACTACTTGCAAAAATTTAGATACAGAGGTGTCTTTTTGACACACACATGGTATTCAACATTGACTTCTGTTTAGACACAATTGGAAAAGTAGACCTGAATGTGTATAGGAAAGGCAAATGAACTCTGCTAGGTAGTACACTCCTGAAGCACTTCAGCAGCAAATGACATGTATTTTGTACAATAGTTTTCGACCCTGAAAACAGATTATTTAAGATACTGATCAGGTGAACAGATATTCTGTTCATTCAAGCAATGTAATGAGGTAAAACTATATTGTGAGTAGGCATATACATGTCAATATGCCATTTAAATTGCATGTAGTATTTATCAAAATTAAAATCCTTATAGGTTTAATCAGTTATACAATGCACACATCTATGCATATCAAAGATTTTCAGTGCGTTTATTTTTCAATCAGCAAAATTTACTTGAATGAAGATAGTTTACATTCAGCACTCAGAATTCGCTTTGCATTTAACACTGTGTGTGCAGTGAAGGTGAAACTGTAGTGTGAAACGTTTTGTCTCTGTCAGTCTGAAGATTTCAACTATGCTCTACTCTGCACTGCGAGTGAGAAGAAAATGAATCATTAGAAACCCCTGCCCAGTTTATCTGGTGCTACAGGAAAAGCTGGAAATATGCAGTCCTGCCTCTGCACTACTGCTTGAACTGGGATGACTCCAATGGTTTTGCTCTGCCCATCGTACTCAGTGCTGCCCCTTGCCATAAAGATGAAAAAGTTGGTGCACTGCCTTCCTTTTTTCCTCCTCCCTCTTCTTCCCCAGTCTCAACACAGCCAAGCCAACCTCAGGTACACAGGTAGGGCAGAGGCGGGTGGAGGGGAGGGAGAATCATGTTCTTCACTCAGGCAGAATTGCCATCAAGATCAACAAGATGTTTCCTTGTCTTGGGACTACGTGACAATGCCTACAGACACCATGTAGAAAGCAGTCTTATTTACCCAGTGACAGTATATGAAAGCTGTCTATATTAGCACAAATAAATAGAAAGCATCATCTTCGGTATGCTATGCTTAGATATATGTACAGAATTTCAATACACTCTCATTTCTATATGACTTGATGTCGTTTCAGTGCAGAATGCATTTAAATGCTATTTAATATGTGATTTCAGAGTAATCAGCTTGTGCTACAACAAAAACAAAAAACCAAAACACAAGCTCTTGCAAAGGGGGAGGAAGAGAGAGAGAGAGTGAAAATGATGTGTGGTGCATACAAAAAAGGAATGATATTAACAATTCGATGAATTCCTAGTTGGTAGACCAGACTGAGCCAGACGCATATATTAACGGCTGTCTGCTGCTGATGTGAGCCTGCTCAATGCGGTGGAAATGAAGGATCACCTAGTCTCTGACACCAGCTTATTTGTACGTTTTAATTTTAAAAAGGAAAATCACTGTTTTACATAAACATCTTAACCCCTACATGATTTTTTTTCTCTTTTCCTCTCTCATATTGTTTGCTAATTTACTGTCAACTTAAAGTGCTGTTTAGCTACAGCCCAACAAAACATCAGTCAAAAAGCAGAGGGAAGTATTAGCTTCTCTTTTGTCTGCCATGTACAATTGAGTTATTATTATGATAATTGTCTACTTTAATTTTTAGTCTTCATGGAAGATGCAACAATTTTCCAGAGCTTCATTTATGAAGGATTTTAAGTTTCAACAAGATACTATTTTATACTTAACACACTAAAAAAAAAAATAAAAAAAATTGCTTCTAGCTCAAGCTGTGGTGACTTGATCAATTCTTTTCTTTAACCTTAAAGTCTTCAGCACCTTAGTATAATATTATATATATGGGACAGGATTCCTTTTCAAACCATATAAACTCTCGAATCCATTAATACAGTGCTGAAGACTGTTACATGAGTCAAGGGAATTCCAATCCAAGTTAATCACTGTTGGAATTAGAGGAAAGAATATTTTACTTGAAGTTGTATAACAAGAATCTACAATTATCACATTTCAGGGCATTGCTGTATTCATTTGATGAAAAATGTCAATGAAGTTTAACAGAAGATATTCTGCATTTCCATGGATAATGAAAATCGGCACGTTCACAATAAGCTAACACAACATTTTCGGTGTGTTAATATGCAGTGCAGCAGAAATTTCTGTAGGCAGTAAATGTAGCCATCATTTTGATTTGCCTGTGTGATGATTGTGCTCAATTCCTGACCGGGTACATAATTTCACACTGAAAAGCAGTCATCTCCTCTTAGGGATCAACTGTAGCCTACAAAACAAAATTAAAAAAAAAAAA
>VXBX01006775.1:241903-244322 GCA_013400415.1 Scytalopus superciliaris | reverse complement strand
TTTTTTTTTTTTTTAATTTTGCCTTGTAAGACTGTACTGTAAAGACAACACATTCCACATTCAGGGAGGGAGGGGAATAAGCTTAGTGATTGTAGCACCCACGGTACTGTCACACTAAGTGTAAGTAAACACATCCCAAACTTGCTTTGCTCCAACTGTTCTGATATGTAACACAGCAGCTCTTTTGGAGGAAGACTGTCTGTGGCAGCAGCTCCCTTGTGTCACAGACAAGGCAGTGCACATAGCCAGTGCCCCAGGTGAAAATTTTGGGGTGGCATCAGAACTCCAGTGACTGAAGGTCCAAAACCGACCCTGAAATATTCTTTCCAATAGTGTCACGAGGAGCCACCATGCACTGTAAAATTTCAGTTTTCTTACTTGGCCAAACAAAACAATCTACATGATCCTTTAGTTTAAAAAGGAAAGTGGCGTAAGGTAATGCATACCTGAGGATCTAAGCCAAATGAGTAAGCTGTGCCTAAATTTGCCAACAGATGCATTCCTCTGGGAAACTGAAAAAAAGGGAAAATGTTCTTAGCATACAGAGGATTAAAAATGTCTGATGATCATTCCATGTTTAAGCCCCTTAAACAGGAGAGCGCAAAACATGTAGTGGTGTTCTATAGCGACAGGTGTGAAATCAAAGGTAAGGATTTTTCTCTCTTTGTGTGTCTCTTGCCTGCTGCACAATGCTCCTGAAAAACCTGTAAGAACCTCATTAAAACCATGCATGTATAGCACCACCCGAGTGCATCAAATGACTTCCAAAGGCTGTGCAGTCTAGACACTGTCCGTGGACTTTATCGCAGCACATCTTAAGAGGCAGTAAAAGACGGTGCTGGTGTGGAAAGAAATGCTAACAATCTAGCAAATTGCTTGCATCTAGCCAGGAATCTTTTCTCTCTGACAATAGTCACTAGCATATGCCCAGGGAAAAGGATAAGATCAGGACAAGTGATACTTCTCTGTTGTGTTTTTTTTTTCCTGTCTCCTGCAGAATTCAATGCAGTGACTAATAGGTAGTACCAACCTGTTTAAGTACCTGGGGCAGAATTTTTTCCTTTTTTCTGTGCATTTGTTTAATTACTTGTGCTAAAATTTTCTGAACCCTTTTGGCATGATAACAATGGTATCTTTTCTTATTTACAAATCTCTCTCTATATTCTGCAGATCCATTTTGCATCTGAGGAAGACAGAAAATATTGGAGCCCTGAGTAAGTGGTTTGCATGGATTTCCAAGGCACAATGCCTGTATACAAGCTGCATCATTATGCTCACTTAATTTGTTTTCTCTAAGTGTTTTCTTGACAGATAGAATTTGTAATGTGCAGTTATATGACAGATTTTACCTGGGGCCAATGTTTTTTTCTGATACATACAGTTTATTGGCAAACTTTTCCAGCCACACACTGCTCTGTACCATGGAGAGACTTTAAGGTAGATTAGATCAGAACTGTGGCATTTGGCACTGCGATATTCTCATGACTGTTTTTATCAGTGCAAATCATGCCCTGGAAGACAGAGGCATCTTACAGCCTTGTAGTTTCCTCAAAGGAATGCTATGGCCTTGTTAAAGTCAAGGGAAGCTTTTGGCTTCAGCTGCTAAGATGTCATCATCAACTTTAAACATTTTGAAGAGTGGCCACCATCCTTACAAAACACTCAGTTAAACTATTTCCTCCCCCAAAAAGCTCCACATTATGAGCTTGATCCTTTTGTACTGAACAAATCCCCAGATTACATGGGGGACAGTGTACTGCACACTGGAGGGCGTTTCTCCCCATGGAAGGCCCTGTTGGGACATAGGGCCTACTGATTCATGGGTTTCAAGAACAAGATGAAAAGTTTACACTGAAGACTTCAGCAAAGTAGAATTCTAGCTCTGGAAAAAATATTTTAAATCATCTATATTAAGAGATGAAAAGGTTGTGTTTAGATTCAAGCGAAGAAATATAATATTTTGCTGGTTTCCTCAGGATCTGAAAACCGCAGCAAAAATAGAAACAAATCAAGTGGCCTCACTGTGTGTCATTTAACACGATGCAAATCTATCCTGGTGTATTTTTAATGGAACATGAGTTTAAATATTAACTGCTTAGTTTAAATAGAGATTTTAACTTTTAATATAGCAGCTTTATTAGATGATCCATGTAGATTTACATGAGCTTTTTTAAGTAACTACAGCACCACAATTCGTAAATTGTATGATGTTCCCAAAGACTCTACCTGAACTATTTCACAGTCCTCCTTTTTAAGACAGTGATTGAGTTCTCGTATCATAACCAAAATTTAGCATGTAATAGCAAGTGCTGATTTTAGGAGGAGTAGATCAAGTAAAGCCACTCCCAAAGATGGCAAGTCATCAGGACTGTGTCACATATCTGCCACCCTCATATAGATGTCTCAGATACTCCAAAGC
>VXBX01006775.1:199403-236903 GCA_013400415.1 Scytalopus superciliaris | reverse complement strand
GTGGAGTTAAACTCAGAGTGGGAGTGAGCCAGAGAGGAAGGTCCAGTTACAGAAGAGCAATGCGGAACTCTGTGTGTTGATTGACTGATAAATTATCCAGCTACTCGATGTTAATGATCATTGCCCTGTCTGGGACTGAACAGCTCTGGGCTGGGGTGATGGTTGATAGCAGAATGTTGTCATGTATCAGTGGTATATTACTTTTTTTTTTTAGAAAAAAAATGGAAGTAAATTTCCCACTGAGCCATTGTGAGGCAACATTTTCCATTATAAATATAATTGAATTTTTTTAATTTTTTTTTCAGATTTTATAAGCAATATACAAACTAAGTAGTTTGCTTAGAGCTGATTTCAGTGCCTGGCCCTCATATTCTGGCATAGTTCTGTAATGTTTTGTCTGTGATCACACTTTAAAGCCAAATGAAACACTGTTTTCATTGGAACCATTAGACAAATGAAGCAAATATTGCCAGTGGAATTAAGTTTTATAAAAATGGATAAGAAATATCATTGTCTGGCCTAGAGCAACCTGACATTGTCCCAACAACATTTGCAAATGAGAACATGTAAAGCTGATCACAAGGAAAATGGAGGAGTAGGTAAAAAAAGCTAAAACAGAAAAAAACCCAAACAAACGAGTAAGACAGTAACTGTTGTCATTTCATGATTTCCGGCTTGAGCAGCTTGAGTTCTTAAACCAAAAACCTTTATTGTAGGTAATTAAGCCCACTTCCCACCACCATATATAATGTTTACCACAACTGACAGCAAATTAGTCTCTTCCAGAGGATGCAAAGCTGTCAAGTCCTTCTGAATCCCCAAAGTCCCTCCATAGCTCATGCTCTCTAATGTGAAAGACAAAGACTTGCAGGATCTCGCCTGCTCTCAGGTGCTGAGACCAACACACTTGCTTCTGTTTATTCCCAGAACAGTTGCTAAAAATCGAAAAACAGCAGAAGTTCAGGGTAGAAGGAGTAAATTACAGCATTTCTCACATTCTGGCAATCAGTAAATGCCTTGTAAATGTATCTCGAATGTAAGACTTTCTTTGCTGTTTAAAACTAACTAATGTTCTTTACTACTCTCTGACAGAACCTGCCTCTACATATTATTGCCTCTGTGGTGGATGTTGGCTGCTAAACTTAGTTACATGGAATCATGTCTGATTTATGTATCTTGAGTAGGCTGTGAGAATACTTCCTCAAGTATGCCTCATCCTTTTGATTTCTTATCACATTTTATCCTTATGAGGTACTTTGAATAACACTTCAAGGGGAGCAAAAATAAGTCCCTTAATTTAAATATTTCATTGTGATGACAAAGTCAAAAGTGCTTCAGATACTTGGATCAGTTCCTCAGAAGAGTAGCAGGAGTACAAATTATACTGGTTTAAATTCAGAGACTACTTTTCCTTTCTTTTGGTTCTTTAAATTTTAAACCAATTTTTTTCTTTTTTCCTCAGATTATCAGGCAAATAAAAAAGTAGTATCATAGAATTAAAGAGATACAAATTGGCATGAATAAGAAAGAAAATATTTTCCAGTATATGGTAGGGTTAAATTATGACATATATAAAGAATGAGAGTAGGAGTGTGATCTTTGAAGATGAAACTTTAGATTAGTGATATAACTTAAAAAGCTTGCTATGATTCGATTTTTTTCAAAAGAAAAAAAATTTATTTTTTTTTCCCAAAATCAGAGTGTTGTTTCCATTTAATAGTTGATAATTTGCTGTAGTAGAATCCATGAGATGACACTTCAGCAGACTGAACTGTAGCCTGTTATCCATGTAATGAAAGATTTTTTTTAAGTTTTCAATTTTATGGGATTTTTGAAACCTCTTTTTTTATTAAATATAAAATCTTCACCAATAAGACACCATTTTGCTTTAACCCTGAAGAACAGAAGCAATTTTTCACTGTAAAAGAAACAGGATAAAAGATCCAACAAAACTAATGTTAAAATCTGAAGTATCTGCTCCCAAACCAAGCAGATCTTTGACACAGAGAGCACTACTGTCTCTTGCCTACACAGTGGTGAGCATTTTGAGAGTCTTAAACTGAGAAAGATGATGGATGCTCTCAGGCATAGCCCTGGGCAGAGGCATCACTCAGAGGAAGGGGAGGTGGATACTTCCCAGTGGTGATATCTCCCATCAACACTCCAGCAGCAGTTAGGCAGAGTGATGTTCACGTTTCTGGTCTTCTGTCTAGTGAGGACAAACATTTTTGCCATATCTTGAATGCTTGTTTTGGGTTTGGACAACTGTCACCGTGGAATTTTTCTGGGGTGGATACAGCATCTCCAATGACTTTTTCTAAACTGTTGTAGCAGAGCTCTGACAGCAATGCTTGGTCAGGGTGGGATTTCACCTGAGCAAGGAAGTTCTTTTCAATCTTTAAAATGTACACTTTATTTTTAAAACCATGATGGGAGAACTCACTTATTTATTAAAAAGTGAATTATAAGCTGTATGGTTGCCACTTTAATCGCTCATATCTAATCATTCTTACTAGCTCCATGGGTGTGACCTTTTCTAAAATAATTTCCATGAAGTAATAGCAATAAGATACTTCAGGCAGTGCATTTCTGGGAATCATTGCACTTCTCAGGTGACTGAAGTCACTCATTCTTCATCCTCATGCTTCACAACACATCTGAGGCATGAAATTATTCCCTTCCAATGTGATGCCTTCTCCTACTCTTATTGCTTAAATGATTTTTAAGGATTAGTGTGTTAAAAGCATTGTGAGAATTTCAGAGTTGGAGGGAGGGGAGCGGGGAGGGGGGGAAGAGAAGATAATATTTTACATTAAAGTTATCGACCAGATCCACGTTTCAGTGACTCTTATTCCAATCATGAGAGTCTGTATCTAATGCATACCCATGGTGTGTGTTAGCAAAAATATGGAGGACACAGTAACTTCCTTGACAATGCTGTAAACAAAATCTGTGTCATATATAACAGAAACTAAGAATTGAGAGTGTTTTGTATTTACAAGAATAAAGAGAAGTGCATTGCTCTGTCTGTTGATGGGTATTGCCAGCTGTCTCCTGTATGCAGGTACCATTCTTTGTTCCCAGGATTTTATGCATTCAGCTGTGATTTCTCTCTAAATCCTTTTACCATATCTGGATTGATTTGCAGACAGAATGCAAATTCTCTTGAGACAAATGTACCATTACCATTTTAAATTGTAATATTTTTTTCAGAAAATGTTGTTGGGTTTTTGCCATTAACGTTTGAGAACAAAAGACTGGAGTTTCAGCATTTGTTGCCACCCATGGGGTTTTCCCTCATATAAGGTTCTAGTTGTAACATGAGGAAACAACATTAGTTTCACGCTCTTTGCAAAACAGTGTGTAGACAATCACAGAAATATAGCTGCTGTGCATTTATTTTACTGCGAGCAAGGACTGTAAAACACTAACATGCATTTTAGCTAGAGGACTACAGAAGTAATCCTCTTTTTGGGGCCCAACAGATCTCTAAAGCCAATGTTTGGGAAATGGTGTATTTTACTGTGTCATATCTCAGTAAAAAAGCCCTTGTGAGCACTACTCTCAAGCTTAAAGTTACAAATGTAGCCACATATTCAGATGAATCAAAATTTTGGCTGCTTTCATTTCTGCCCCAGTGACAAATTTCATATACTGCAAAAAAATGCTACAGCTATTAATAAAAATAAAAGATCTGTTCAATACTCAAGTCTGCATCACTGAGCTGACTGTTCCTCAGTTTGAAATCAAGTATATATGTAATCAAATATTTATCAGTAATACTTTACAACATCAAATGCAGAAAAATGATTTTATGCTCTCATGAAATCCATCATTCATGTACACATAGCAAATACCATGTGATAGGTAATATACAATATATGATGTATATAGGCTCTGTTTAAAATTTAATTTTTTCTAAAAAATTTGTTATTCCTCTCTATTCTCTTCCCCTTCCTGCTGTATCCAGTCTGAAAACACTTCCAATATACCAGGTAAAATGGAAAAAGGAGTGGTAAAACATGATTGCTTTTGTGTTTCACTGAGTAATGGCCTTTGTTAAGATTTGTCTCTCCTCCTTATTTGAAGAGATATGTAAATCTTAATAACACATAGTTTATCTGTCTTGTATGTGTAAGGTATGATCACTGTTCTGCTCATGGCATTTTTCCTCACAAGGAAGTTGAAAAATACAATCCTCAATATCAGCAAAACTGGTGTCTTGCTTTTCATAGGGGAAGACAACCAGGAAATGCAAACTAACAGAGCTTATATGCGTAGTAAAGTTTCGTATGTACACTCTGTCATATGGAGATAGGATGATAATGTCTCATAGAATAAAGTCTTTAGTTAAGGACAAGAGAATTGTCAAAGTTTTTTTAAGTTTGTTCTCCAAGTTATTGCATCACGTTCCTTTCTGGAAGTCTCTCTGAAATGTTTGTGATGGTTTGTTTGAGCCAGCTACTGTGTCAGTTCTGAGCAGATACATGGCCTTTTACCAACAGTGGCAGGACTGGGAAATAAAAAGCATATAGGGAATAGATTCTCAAGAAGCAGGAATGAGTTGTAGAGTCAGGCCAGGAAGGGTCACTGTGGTATTTGCAAGAACATTTTCACATTTCTGATTAATTTTTTAACTGATACATAAGTTATAGGCATATAAGCCAGCCTGTCTGTGAATAGCAGACTCGCTGGATTTCAAGCAAGTTGTACAATTGTGTGTTTCAGAAAGTTTTATCCTTTTTAACCCACTGGTTTTGAAAACAAATTCCTTCTGCTTATGGTTCAGAAAGGGAATGGAGTTTTTACCAGGAGATATTATTCATCTGATACAGTCAGCCTGGATATTGGGAACAGTAGTAAGAACTTCACAAGCTCTCTGGTCCCACTCTGCTGACCTTAATAGTTTAGACAGCTTGGAAAGGACTTTCATCTTCTAAGTCCAAGCTGAACTGAAATTCTAAACACTATGAATCTGAATTCTTATCTCTTACTGCTCTGAATGGCCATAGTATTTAATATGTTGTGGGTTGCAGTGTTATGAAATGAATGCAATCCCATACAGCTAAATGGTTAGTTACTGTGCTCACCTGGGAGAGCTTTGGGAGAGATATACATGTGTTTCACATCTGTTGGTGCCTGGAATTTTGCTGCAGTGGTCTTTGGCTTATTCTTTGCTCATTCATATTGTACCTATTTAAACTCCAGATGTGAACAAGAAAAATTAATTTCTTCCTATCCCATCTTTTAATATTGTCAGATGAATATGTATCTCATCTCTCGGGATTACACAGAATTTTTTTTATTTTCTTTAGTGATCATTAATACTTTTATAGCTGTGAACACATGCTTTTTTTTTTATGCTTTACACAGCATATTACATCTCCTGGAATGTGAATTTTCTGCATGTCATTCTATAATCAATAGCAGTTGTTATTTACATTTTCTTTCTCACCATTTTCATATAATATGTTTATCCCTTTTATTATTCCTAGCTAGAAAATGCCAGCATAATTTTATTTGGAACAACTGACATTTTGATAGGAAAAAAGTACTTAGCTAAGTATTTTTAAATTATTCTTCGTTTGTTTTTCTTTTCTTCTTAATACCAGATATCACCTTTGATTAATAACAATCATATATAGGCTTTGTTCCTCTTATCTGAGTGTCAGCAGTAATTGGAATCCATATCCATATCCTACCTTGCAATCATGCTGCAAAAGGCCAATAAATTCCCGCTGAGTGTGTTACTTGTTAAATTTAGTGCATTACATTCAGGGTAATGAATAAAAGCAGTGGGCCGTTACTGTCTGCTTGGCAGAGGAGGAGTAAGAGCAGCCAGACTCCCCTGAGGCTCCGAGCAGGCTTAAAACTGTGACAGGCAGAATCAAGGGACTCCCTAAGCATCACAGTTCAGTTTGTCTCCGTTAATTTCCTCTTCTACCAAGATTTTTAGAGGAAATGGAGGGAGGTGAGGTAATCTTGTTCAGAAATACAAAATGCTCTGTGCTTGTATACCAGTACTCCCTAGTGCAGATTCTCTTCTAGGCAAGTGTGTTTAAAAGTAATATGTCTGTGTTAAGCACGCATCTGATGAAAGCTTTGACGTTGCTTTAAGAGATGCATATATCATAAATGTATATAGTAGTATACTTNTTGCATGTAAACCCCCTGTTGGATTGCTGACTGATATTAAAATAAACTCTCAGACTTCTCTTAGATGTCTGAGCACTGATTTGGCTGACACAGAAACAGCTGTGTATCTCTAACTGGGGTAAGAAACAATATTTACTTCAGTTCTGAATCTGGACCTGGTTAGTTCAGGAGTTTCAGTTCCTCCTGGTTGGCATGCAAATTTATGGTGTCAAAATGATGAAAATCTGATAAATAATGTTATGGAATAACTGAAGTAACAAGACATAATAGAATCTCAGTGAAAAGATTCACAGATCTATTTTGATGAGGCTGGCAAGGAGTTTCACACTCTGTCTACAACCTCTTTTCGGGTTTTTCTGTGCCCTTGAACAGAGAGAGCATGTCAGTGCACTGCCTCATCTTGAAAGACAGACTGGCTCAGGGTATTCCTATGCCCCTGCAGGCACCAAAGTCAGGAGTGTGAAGAGTCTTCTGTGCCCACTCATGACCCTGCAAGAGGGAAGTGTAACATCCAGGGAAAATGCCAGCCTACATATCATTGGAAAGATGCTTTGGAGCCTTCCCCTCTCACTCCCATGCCAGTTTCCTACTCCTTTGGAAGATCTCCGAAGGGAGACTAGGATGATCATGTTCAGGCTCAGTATTTCTGCATTTATAATTTTAGGCAAGATTTGGACTTTTAAGGTAGCTGTGCTGCTTTCATGGACACCTGTCATGGCCAAAAATATCCTGAACTGGAAATACTGATAGAAAGTAAACGTATCAAATAGATACCAAGAAAACCCATGTTTCATTTTCAAGTATATTAAAATCCACCAGGCAGGTCAAAGTTATGGTGGAGATCTGATCTCTGCAGCAGTCAAAGGCAAAGATTTTATTTCATGATATTATCAGTGAGGATTTGCTTTATTCAGCCCTTCTGAAGCAGTACTTTTTTTACTTTTTGTCACTGAAGAAAAAAATCTTTCTCTTATCCTTCAAGAGCTGGGGCAAATTTTCAAAATCACAGAGGAAACACAGGCTCTTTGGGCTAAACCCACCACACGATTCAGGTTATCAAGCTCTTCTTCTAGCTGTCCCCAGAAATATCTAGAGTTAAAATTCACATCTCCAAAGTATCCATTAAATTATTGCACGGTCTCTAAGTGCTGTAAAGTTATACACACCTGCATTTTCACCAGTAAAGTTGTTTATGTGACTGCAGCTCTTCTGAATATGTCTTGACCATGTTGAACAGGTAGCCCACTCAGCCACCTTTGGGAACTACAAAGTGGTGGCTCTTATATCCACTGTAGATATCCCGGTTCTGAAATGCACAGCACCCCTAAGGAGACTTCTGCAAAACACAGGCAGAAGGTGAGGTGCTGGGGAACCATCAGGCTCATTCCAAACATGAATAATGCTCTGGTGGTCCTGCACAAATGCTCTGGAAGAGCATGGGGCTTCAGGCAGCAGGGCAGGAAACTGATGGCAAAACTGCAGCCAGTGGAGGCGCATGAACAAATGACACTTGCTTCTATTTCACCTCGAATTGGGGTTCATTTTTTGTGGATTTGTTTTTGTAGTCTCATTTTTGTATTTTTTATATTAGTGCTGTTTAATTTGTTGAAAAAATTTGTTTGATGGTGAGAAAAAAAATTATGAGATGAAAATCCCAAGGAAGAGGATAAACCATGAAGTCTCCATATTTGCATGTAAGATGTATTAGGATGTTCCTCTCTTTTAGGGTTCTGAAGAGTCTAGGTATAAAGTCAAATTAATTTGTTTTATAAAATTAATTGGACTGCATATCCAATTCAAGAAGTAAATATGTGTGACAGTTCAAACCTAAGAAAAGCCTGTCACTAGAGGGAAAAGAAAGAGTACAAGGTACTGCATAAATTGCATCAAACAACAGCTCCAGATTGTTTCCCAATATGAAAAGCAGTATTTTGGTTTAGGAAATGGTAATGTTTTGATATAGGTGATCTCATACAAAATGAAATATTTGGTGTTTCCCCATGTTTTAAATAAGAGCATGGCTTGTGCTGCTGCTAGGAAAAACTGTTTCCTGAAACTGCCCTGTTCATTATCCTAACCTTACAACATATCCTGGTTCTGTCTGGCAATAACATTAAAACTTATAATGACAAATCAACCTTTCTAAAACACAAACACACATGCCCATGTGTATGGAGCATATCCACAGAGAGAGGTCTTAAGATCACTTCACTGGGATGATAGTTCTGTCTTCTGATGTGGTCCTGTGGGAAGTCTCCTAAGTAGTTTACATTTCATTAGGGATTTCAAACAGGTCCTTGATTCTCCCCTTGTCGAACTGGAAAATGCTGCAGATGAGCCCTGCTCCCTTCAAAAAATCCTTCTGAATCATCACAGAAAGGAGACTAGCAATATCTGCTAAACTCTGAATAGCTCCACATGCCTGAGAGATCCAGTTGCTGATCTCAGATGAGGCAGTGGTTTTTCTCTGTGCTGATCATTGACGTTTGTTGTTGATGGATCTTTATTTCACCTTCTCATGTTCAACATTCCTTTCAGCTGGATCATTTAGTTTAAAGCTATCTGGGTGCCATGGGTAGACTCATCCCTAATCATCTTGCCATCAGAAACTGTGCAGGAGCAGATCCAGGTGCAACGGTTGTTGACTGGCAATAAATGTTTTATATCAATCCATTAATATTTGCAGATGGTTTGTCGGTTTTATTTTTCTTTTAATCTGTGCTAGTTTGTGCTCTTCTCATCTCTACCTTTTTTTCCTTTGCTCTTGGGACAAAATAAACTATGACAACAATGTTGAATGCAACATCTTTATGAAAATACTTTAATTGTCTTAAAGGTCCATTATCTGACATGAGGACTTCATGTTTCTGAAGTATTTACTTACTTTCTGGACAATGTGTGCCACTGAGTTCTATATAAGCAAAGCCAAACCAATATATCTGGAAAAGCAATCAGTCAAAGTACTGTATTTGTGTCTTTTCCAAAAGAACTAGTCTGTTGCCTCTTCTGCCAAGATCTGGCAGGTAGCTTTGAGAAGATTAATGGCCCTGGTGATTGTAACTATTTGTGCTTTTTTTCCCTTTCTACCCTTAAATTATTACATTCAAAATGCTTATTTACTGAATAGCAGGAATGTGCTTTTTAAAACAAAAATAAAAAGCATTCTGTGATCTGACTGTGTATTTGTTTGCAAATTTATGTTCTTCAAGGTACCAGACTAACAGAACCCTCTGAAGTGCTTGAGGGATCAAAATCAGCTGTGCTTTCAAAGACAGCCTATCAGTCATATGAAGGTTATTTCAGTTCTGCCAATATGGTAATGTGTTTGCTGGACATTGACTCATTCACCACTGAAGAAGGTGGAGTTGAAATTACTGGCAAATCTAATGTATTTTTTTTTCATCTCTAACTTGCTTTGATCAACCAACATTGCTGCCAGGATGAGGTCAGACTGTACTTATTATCATCTATTCTTCTTAGATTGATGGTTGGTTACAATTTCTATTCTAAATACTCTAGGGTGTTTTATCCTCTTAAAACTTTTGTGTGATAGGATCTTCATGTGGGAAAAAAATTGGAAAAAGTCATATTATCTGGATCATAGTTAAAGAAGTATCCAGTGACCTGTGTCCTGTTTCTTGTCATAGACTAGGATGACCAAATATGCACTGAACTAGTAAGTATGTCTGTGCAAGGACTAGGAGTTCCTCTTCTATTCCAGCATACTGTTTTTTTGCATGGCTTTTTGATGTGGTGGAAAAATACTTTGGTCTTCTGGAAGCCTTTGTGCACAAGCATATTTCCTAGGCTGCACAAATATGTGTGTGTGATTACTGGCTGAATAGTTTAGAGAATATCATACCAAAACAGGTGGAGATATCCACTCTGTGGTGTTTGGGGATTTTGGTGGGGTTTTTGTTTGGGTTTTTTTTCTGGGGGGAGTGGGGGTGGAGAGAGATGGTTTATGGATCCTTTTTTTCTGAGTGTTTTTCTTTTCCTACTAATGTTAGATATTCAAATCATTAAAGAACAGCATTTGCAACTTCACTTAATAGTTTCCAAAGCACGATCTTAGCCAGCAATCATCTTCAAGCCTTACTCTTCAAATTCATACAGAAGAATGTCTTTTTTATTTTCAGTACTATTATTTCTGAATCTCGCTTGATTCTCATTTTTCTATTTACTCTATAATAGGGTCTTGAGTAGGCCTCAATGACCCTGACCAGCCCTACGTTGGATGCTCACTCACACCCCCGTCTGTGGACACACCAGCTATATACAAGCTCATGCTCTTATGGTGGATAACTCTTTTGCAGTCTGGAGAACTTATTTTTGGTGCTGAGTTTTGGGCTACTGAAGGGATGCTGAGGAAAATATTATCTTCCTCAGAGGGTGATGGGTACAGCTGCACAAGGGGTTGTTTATCAAAGGGAGTTTGCCAGCTGCTTGTTCAGAGGTCCTGTCTGATGAGTACTTTTGTCTCTAAGAGATTATCTGCAGAAAGTAGTTGTTTTCACTGTAAGTATTTTTATTAAGATCTGTAGAAGAATCATGTGTTCTTCTGCATTGTATGTTAATCTTTGAGTCTTCTACTATGGGGGAAAGTGGAAGGAAAATAACCTTCTATTTTATCTAGATTTTTTTTCCTCATTCCTTAAGTGGAAGTTGAGCCCAGGAAATTGACAGTGGTACACTTCTTCTGTTCAGGACTTATTTTTATCTATTAAATATAGATTTTGAGGTGTTTTAGAAAACTAGTGAAATAATAATATTTTTTTAATGAGACTATGTGATAGAAGTATGAAAACATACAACAGAAAGAATAAAAATTAGAATACAAACAGAGAAATTTTATTAACTGGGAGAACTGCTTTATCTTAAGGTAAGTTGAATTCTACCTTCACAAACTTAGATACACTCTAATTGCCTTTACTAAAAAATCTAATGAGCCTTGCAGATGAAAATAATATAAGCAAGGATTAGAAAATGGCTCTCAATAAAGGATCTGATAGATTGTCAAAGTCTGTGATGTCAGAAGAGATGGAAATCCTTCCCCTAAAGATGTAAGTAATTGGAAGAATCAATACATCCTGGATGAGTAAACAGAGAACTAAAAATGGAACAGAGGAGGCTTGTGAGAACTTGTATCTGGAAGAGAACTGCAATAAACCTCTGCACGTTAGTTCAGTCTATGGCTGTAGAAGCTGAGCTGGAGAGTTCTGATACAGATTTTGCTGGACTGAAAAACTTAAGTTGCTGAATGACTTCTGGCCTAGCTGAGAAAGCACAGATACAGTGTTTGGTTACCTGTAAAATCATTGTCATCATGGTTACTCCTAATGATTCTTCTTTCAATTTGTAAGGAAGAGAAAGAACACAGCACAGTAAGGTATTGTTGGGGGAGGCGGGGGGGGTTCGCCTCTTTGAAAAGAAAGTAGGATGCTATAGTGAAAAGAAAGTAGGATGCTATAGCAAGATAAGGAAAAGAACTGAATCAGCCTTTCTGAAAAGTATAAATATAGAATCATAAAAAAGAATGACTAAAAGCTATGGAAATGCTTTGTGTGAGAGACTCTTGTTGAAAGATGGATTCATTTACGCTCAAACCTCACACTAGGTTTACATCTAAGCTCATATCTCATACTAGGTTTATTTTCAAAATAGGAATGCAAGTCCAAAAGGAGGAGCAAGTGTGACAAAGACTTCATTTCCCTTGAGTATGCCAGGCATCATCCTTATGTGTAGGTGAGTGGTATTTTAATTAGTTGGTAGGCTGTGTCAGCAGCGTCTCTAACAAAATGCTACAAGCAAATGACATCAGTGTGAGCCTGAATGAAATGTGTGTTACAGCTGATTTACCTTATCTATCACTACAACTGTGATATGTGTATACACAGAGGAAACTGTAATTTATTGCTCAAAGATAATTGATAGAGTGAGTTTGGAGGATAAGAATAAGGTTAATTTGTGACAGAAAGAACAATATAGATAGCAAGTTTTGATCTGTGATTCCAAAGATTTGTTTATAGTAGGAAATACCATGATAGAGTTGGCTTGACCTGGCACAGCTTTTTGTTTTGTTTTGGTTTTTTTTTTTTGTTTTTTTTTTTTTTTTGTTTGGTTTTTTTTTGGTTTTTTTTTTTTTTTTTGTTTTTTTTTTTTTTTGGTTTTTTTTTTTTTGGCTGAAGAGCTTTCCTAAAGAGTGTGACAGCGTTGAACTGGAAAAGTGTTGAAAGAGGAATCTTGGAGTTTTTGCAAGAGCTCTGTAAACTTTCTTCCTTACAGATGAGGAGATGAGTTGTTCAATTACTTGATTGTTAGTGTGGTTGATTTATATTTACTTCTTAAACTATGATTGACCTTGTTATGGACCTTGAGTGAGGCCACCCACCAACTTGGAATGTGGAGATTACACCTTCAGAAATATCAAACACCTGGCAGAAATAATCTGCCCAACCTGATTTTATTATCCTAACACTTTACATTTTCCTGGGATTGTTTAGGTTGGAAAAGTTCTTTCAGGTCATTGAGTTCAACTACTAACCCAGCACTACCAAGTCCACCACTAAACCGTGTCCCTAAGACCCACATCTACATGTCTTTTAAATACATCCAGGGATGGTGACTCGACCACTTGCCTGAGCAGCCTGTTCCAATGCTTGACCACTCTTTCCACAAAGAATTTATCTTAAAATCCAATGTAAATCTCTCCTGGTCCAGCTTGAGGCTGGTTTTTTTCTATCACTTGCTAGTTAGGAGAAGAGACCAACCCCCACCGGGCTACAACCTCTTGTCAGGTAGTTGTAGAGAGTGATAAGATCTCCCCTACGCCTCCTTTTCTCCAGGCTAAACACCCCCATCTTCCTCATGAGACTTGTGCTCCAGACTCTTCACCAGCTCCGTTGCCCTTCTCTGAACAAGCATCAGTACCTCAATCTCCTCCTTGTAGTCTGGAGCCCAAAACTGAACACAGGATTCAAGGTGTGGCCTCACCAGTGCCCAGTGCAGGGGAACAATAGCAACAAATGCTCAGCTAGAGATCCAGTACACAATATTATAAGTTCTAATGTTTTCCAGTATTTTTTACTCATGAAAATATCTAAGACTATGAGGGGTAATACTGGTGAAACCTAGATGACATCTCAAACTTATGTAGTAGTGGTTGTTTGCTACCATAACCATCAGTGTGGCATTGCAAATGCAAGTGGAAGCTTTGTTCTCATGTGGCATGGAGGAGGGGTAGTAATTTTTTTCCCCAAGTCTAATCCACATGTAAATCACACAAATGGTCTTCCGAGCAATTGCTGTATATACAGGTAGAGCTATCTGATCATGTAGTGAAGGCTTACTCCTGTTTTCTAGATTCTGGGAAGCATTAAGATAAACTGAAATTTTGTGGAATATTTTGCTCAAGCCCTTTTTGAGATATATGGTCTCATTTGGGAGAGTATCCCACTCTTAAGAATACTTTCTTGAAACTGTTGCGTACTGCCAATATTTGAAGGACTACTATGAAGACTATCCATATTCAAATCAAAGTTTCTTCTCAAAGTAATAATTGTGACTCAGTGGAAGGCAGGAAGGACATGTTTAAAACTTTTAGCATCCACAAGGAAGGGAGAAAAACATTTCAGTTGGAATCTACTCAGCTGGTAGTGAATTTATAAGGTGATTTAGCTGATATAGTCCAGACTCTACAACAGAATTGTGAGAAATATCAAGAGAATGGCCTTGAACCCAACGTTTACTGCCAATATATTGCATTGTTAGAAAAAAACCCTAGAATCATGAGACAAACCTTGAGACAAATTTTTGAGTTAAACAAGACTTGTAGAAGGGTATCACCAGCCATCATAGTGTCTTATGTTCAAAATTGGTGGGTGAATTGCTGAAAAAAATTGGTAATAAACATGGGCACTTTGTCACTGAAAGGGAGAGCAGAAGTGAACATGTTTTAAAGCAAGTATAGTCAAGTAGTCATATCAGGGAAGAGTAGTGGAATGGAGAATTTAAAGAGAATAAAAGACGAAAGTATGAAAGAACAAAACCTTAGAAAGGGACTTTTATTTTCTGACTATCACAGCAAAGTTAAGAGAGATGAAATGTGTAATTCATAGTACATGCCAATAAAGAGAATTAAGAAAGCAAGAATAAACACCAAGGCTCTGGTGAGGATACATAGCTTTTTGCATTTGCAGATGGAAACCACCTCCACTGTACAGAGTTACTTCACTTCACATCCCACAAGTTAGCACTCCAGAATTCTAAATGCCTTATACAGGCCATATGTGAGCAGGAGACTCTCCTCTTTGAAGTATATTAGAAATGCAAGCATATGGAAATCTGTGTGGAGACCACTTCCATTGCTGATTTGAACTTGGTGACACTCCAGCAAATGGGATTTACAAATGTTACCACATAATTATATAGCTTTGACAAATTCCTTAGCGGAATACCACCTCCCAGCATGTGTTGGGTACTTCTAAAGTTCACTAGGAAACCTATACTTCAAATTTCAAGCTTTACTTTCCCGTTCACATTTTCACATTTTCAAGGAATACAAATGGATGCAATGGAATCAAACCAAATCTGCTTTTTGATGTTTAAGTCCAGGGCATGACACAGATCTAAATAAAATATAATCAAAAATTTTGAGTAAATTATATTGAAAGACAGGTCTGTTCAAGGCTCTTCACTAGCCATTTTCTTGTTTCTTCTCATCCCTCTTCTTTTTTCATACATTCTTTCACAAGAAGGCATAAAATATATATTACTGACTTAGTATTATAGATACTAATATTTATTTACTTATTCATGTGATTTCTTGAGAAAAGTTTAATTATGAACATCTAGGTTGCCTAACCTGTTCTGCTTTCTTTCATAACTGTAAAAGTGTGCACTGCTTGCTTTTTTTTGAGATGACAATCTATCTTCTGTCGTAAAGACCTAGACAAGATCTACACCAAGTTTATGGGGAAAATATAATCCTACCCAAAAAAAAAAAAAGGTACATAAATCCTGATTTCAGCAAAACTTGATAGGATATTTTTCACTTTTTTCCCCCCAACCAATAATGCACTTCTTATGTGCTTATTTCCTTTGAGCAGTTAAAGGTTGCATGGAACAGCTAGTGAAATGAAGAAAGAGTTAAAAGCATATGCTATGTCTTCATTTATTTGTATGAGCAGAACAACGAGCTCTGAAATTCCTCAGGTTTTTCATACATATTATCTTTGTTATGCTGGATGCTGCCTTTTCAGGTTTTTTAACCACTCCATTTTCCAAATTTCACTTTCCTCTGCCCAGGGAAAGTAATTCATAAGTAACACAGCACTTTCAGAATGTTTTTCGTCTTTGATGCTGGTAAAGCACATTTGAAAAAGGATAGTGATCATCATTATGTCCATCATGCGGGCAGAAAATCTGTAGCAGGAAAAGGTTAAATGACTTGCCAGAAGGCACAAGGAAACGCCAAAGTAGCAGACAAACATCCACAAGTCCAAGGATAGTTTCTGTTCCATAATACTTTAATTGTGAAAGGTAGGAATAAGTACTACACAACCTCTTCTCTGCAAGATGGCTAAATTTGGCTGTCACTGTTCTCCCTCCTGCTTAGATGATACAGTTTCAGCTTTTTTAAATATATGTAATAAGAGCTAACCTTAACATCTATAGAAATTGAGGAGCTCATACTAATGTTATTAATATTAAAGAAGAATTTGGAGTATCCCACTGAGTATCATCTTCAGTAGATAAATTTTCTTCCTAAATTTAATTGTCACAGCAGAGAATAAAAGAAAAGAATAAATACTATCGGTAGTATTTTATGTGAATCCTCACAACTAATTAAGGAATTGGGACCTAGATGAAAAAATTAAAAGTCAAAACCAAGTGAAAGGGTTTATATGAACTATGGGAAGCCATAGTTCATAATTCACTATCAAGATGAAAAGATCTTTCAAGTTGCCTGTTCAGCTCCAGCTAGTGGGGGGAGTTTGCCAAACTGATGTAAGACAGGTTTGGAGCTTCAAATTATTTCACTAAATTAGAGAAATAACATTAATGATTGGTGGGGATGGGATGAGTGTCAGTAGAGACAAATGCAAGTTGAAAAGTTTAGGTAGGAATAATCAGCCATGCAAAGGCAGATGGGTCAACAGCCAGGTAAAGTATGTATGGAAAGTGATCTGAAAATTGAGTATAAAACCAGAAGCAAATATAAATATGCTGTTGAAAACCAGGAAAATATTTTCCAGTGTGTATCAACACATTTGTTTTATAAGGTACATGCATCTCATAGAACAGGAAGAACTGCAACTGGATGACTGTGTGCAGTCCTGGGCACTGCTTTTCCAGACCCATTGAAAAGAATCTGGAATGGAACAAGGAAAATTAAAAGTTCAGATAACTTGGTTTGCAGGCTAAAACTCTTTAGTTTAAAGATGAGGAGTCTGATGAGAAACATGACATTAATCTTTAAGTATGTTAATGTCTAATGCACAGAGGAAAAGAATGATCTGTTCCCTATCTTCATGACAAGTATGCTGAGAAATAATGGACTTCATTTTCAGTAAGGAACCTAAAAGTTAAACATTAGATAATCTTTTTATCAGGAAGGAAAGTAAAACACTGCAACAGCTGGTTTAAGAATACTCCATTTCTGAATGTGTTTTGGGACAGGCTGGTCACTGACTGACCCTCTCTGAGGGTTGAGCGGGTATGAATAAATCTTGAGGGCCTGCTGTGTCCATATCTAATGTTTTTGGCGTGAGATACTCCAAACGCAAAGGCCTTAAGCCACAAATAGTGCAATCCCCAACCAAGCTAAAAATCTGGGGTTTCAAGATTTCATAATCTCATGAAAGTACAAAATCTGCCAAAACCTTACCAACAAACATGAACATTCCAACTTATTTTATTGGTACTTCACTGGGTCTGCAGGCATCCTGAAACAGCAATGCTGAGATGTGACCATTACATTTCACCCTGGGTATGGAAATCTGTGGTTACTCAGAGTAAAACTCATGGGAGTGGTACCTGAGGCATGCTTAGGTCTTGCCTTTGCAAATAGCATAAGTCGGTGAACAGGGTCTTTCTGCATCTGTTTATGGTTAACTTTGCTACAGGTTTTCTTTTTTAAGCCTTTAGCTTACTTAAAATTTAGCAAATATATGCCAGAATCAAGAGCAGATAAATTAAGAGACCACTGATAGAAAACCTACTGAAGCAAATGCATATTTCCTATCCTCTCAGTGTTAATATGTGTCTATATCTGAAGCAGGTATGTGGGTAACTTTCATATACTTCTGTGAGCTGGATTCGGTACACTAGGTTATCCCTTGCTTTCTTTGGACTTCAGTGTAATCAGGCTGATTTATGTCATCTGAAAATCTGATGCTTTATTTTTAGCATTTAAACACACGGAAAGAATTCATGTTCTTGGTTTAACCTGCTGGAACACTAGGATTTGGTGAAAAGCTTGTGTAGAGATGACAGGACTACTGGCTACATAAACAGTGGAAGGTGAGGGGGAGGAATGTGAAGAATGCTTTTGAGAAGTAGATTAACTTTGGAATTTTAACATGCACTTATTATTGAACAAATTAATGAGGAGGTTCTTTCTGTTCAGAAGGGGAGATTTTATTCATTTTCACAGATAACCAGTCTGTTTCTGTAAAGTTAATAGGATGCTGTCAGAACTTTCTTTATTGCACTGTTTGTTGGTATGCTTTCATTTCTTCAGTGAAAAACGGAATTATCTAAGGGAGGATGGAAAGGAAGCTGCTTCTGAGTAAAATTTCTCAAAAGAGCTTAGTGAGAAGAGCTGATTGCCAAGATTTATAGTACATTTACATATATTGTATCAGAGTGTAGTAAATTAGACAACATGGAGTTAATAATGAAGAAAATTGGCCTATTCTATTTAGTATTTTGGCATTCCTATTTCGTTACTGCATAATGATTTACCTCCCTGGTAGGCCAATCAGTCTTTTCCTTCTTACTGGTGTAAGAAATAGGTGTTCAGGAATCTACAGAAGACACATTTGTTACACATGTGAATGTGGGCAGGTGTCTACATGTGTATGTGGCCTGGGCATTGCACTGTTCATTGCACTCAGGTTGATCATTAGCTTCAAATAAAAGGCAGGAATCTGAAAATTCAACTTGCAAGGATGCCAAGGAGGAGCCCTCCCCTGTATCTCTACAGAGAAGCCATTTCAGGACAACAGTGTGGTCTGTGTTTGTTTCCAGCAGTAGGAAGAGCTGGGCAGTGTTTGGTCCTGTGACACCAGTCCTGGACTGTAGTTCATGGAAGGGCAGCAATTTGGGTGCAGATGGCCTGGACTGCAGCTCTGAGCAGGAGAAGCAATGATGGAGGGCCTCTTGCATCAAAAACCTGAGCTGAGACAATAGGAGTTTGAGAGGGCTAAAATGATACAGGTTTCTAAAAGCCCTTTTTTTATGACTACAAATATCATAGCATGGTATGAAGCGCATTTCAAAGTACCAGTGAGGCATTATGTAAGGTATTTCCTGGAACATTTAGTCACATGTAGATTAAATCATTACAGCTGTACAAAGGTATTTCAATTTTTGCCCTTAAAACAACCCTAATATTGCTCTTAGGCAATGAACTCTAAGGAAGAGAAAAATATTTTGTGGAATAATTCTATGAAAATACATATCAGCATGAAGACATTGTCAGCAATCATTTCAAAACTCCATTTATTTCACAGTGAACTTTGTTCATATCTGCAGGGGGTATGAAATGGAAAAACAGTGAAAGCAATTTGCTGAAGCCAAACTGTGCCAACCACAGATGCCTTGTCACCCATCCCTCACTGCGGAGCTTTGCCCTTCCACTTATACCAAATGTCACTGTTCTGGTGAGTGACATAACATGTATGGTGCTGAGCTCACTCTAGTCTTCCTAAGGAAACTTCGTCTCCTTCCTGCTCTCATTTCTTTTGCTAAAAGAGATGTTTGCATGGGTGCAAATATAACTGCCAAGTGGACTCAATTGGACCTGCTTCTCCCACAACCCAAAGTGAATAGGAATGTATTAACACATCCATTACCCAAAAGAGCCATTTGCAGTTTTCTCAGACATGCAAGGTGTTTACAGACAGGGCGGTGGATCCTCAGGCATTCTGGAATGAGACCGCATGGGTGGGATCCTTCTCAGCTGCCTTCAGGAATCTGTATTGCACAGTGTGAGGACATAGGAGAAGACCAGAGGGCTGGCTTGGGTTTAAATACCTGAGCTGAGATGTCCATAATCTTCCAATACAATGACAAGATGATGGCTTTGTCTCCCTGAAAATTAAGCAAATGGACCACTATTGTTTATTAATGAACTGTCCTTCATGAGATCTGCATCTGAGTGGGCAGAAAAAATGATGAATACTTGATCAGTTCCCAGAAGTCACATGAGGAAGACCAGGAGTTACTGGGATTTCTTTGCATTGGGAAATCAAGGGGCTGAGAAGCCAGTAGGAGATTCTGTCCACTGATCTTCATGGGAACGAGGAAATGTTGTGGGAACAGAACATGCCCCTTATGTGAAGATGGGACAGGACCATGTGTGCACATGAGAACTCCCTTGTTATAGAGCTATAGGGTACATGGCTGCCTACTTAAGCCTGCCGTGAGAGCTGATGAATAGAGTAGGCAGCTTTATGGAAAGAAGTGCCCTATCTCATTTCTCCCATTCCTCTTTAGCAAGGCATAGCATTTCTCTTCTGGCCTTGGATAGCCTAAGGAGCTCTTCTTGGAGAGACTATCATTTTCTAAGTCCAGACAGTCCTGTACCACTGTTGGTGATATTGCAAAGACATCAAGAACAGTGGCCCAAAAATCCTGTTCCAGTCCTCCAGTCCAGCAGTGTTTTTTTGCCACACGCTGAAGAAGTACAGGAAACTGTGACAGTGTGTGGCTGAATACTAAACTTTACCTATTTTACACAGAATTCTTTGTGTGAACACTACACTCTCATATAGTTTTTATTTTATTTTTGTGTTATGCTTTTGTCCTTTTATATATTTTTCTTTTTAATAAAAAATTAGTTAGGCAATTTATACTGTTGCAAAATCAAAGCATCATTTTAGTTTTAGATCACAGTGTTTTCATAGTGGGAGTTCTGTGCAGTCCAGTTGCTAATCCTGTATGTCAACTCATACTTAATTTTCCTCCTTTTTCAGTGGGCAAAGCTTTAAAAGTGAAATAACAAGAAAATATTCTTATTCAAATAGGAGAGAACTTTTCTGACACTTTGGACGAAAAAAAGCCTTGAAATTTTGATGTTGTGTTGCATAGACTGCCCATGAAATATACATGAAAAATTATACAAGGTACAAGAAAAAAACATATCACTGGAAAAAGGATTCTTTAATTTAAAAGACAAGTCTTTATCTAGCAAGTAAAGCAAGCATATAGTAAGACCTAGAGGTGTCCCTACTAACTGTCATTTCAGAGAAGTCTGGCTGCTGGCTGTCTGTCTGTCTTCCTAAAGCTCACTGAACCTATGCCTTCCAGCCACCAGAGCTGCTTTCTCATGCTTCCATGGGTGTTATGTAATTCATGACATGCACTTGGAGTACCAGCTGGAGACATTCCTTAGCAAGCACTAACCTAATTGTGAAAGAGCATCAGCTTCACCTCCTTCAGCCAAATGTAATTGCTCTGATGATGGCTAAACCATTTTGTTGAATATCCAGTTGTCCAGTAAAAGTTATTATCAGGCAGGATAGCATCTGATAGGTGATTTTCACCAGAATAATGAGCATAATGTCCATACCTTTACTATGCTCAGAAAATCTCATAGAAAAGACTATCCTGCACATGAGGAAGGGCTTAGAGAATTGAATCTGTTTAGCCTGGAGAAGTGAACGCTTCAGGTGACCTCACTGTGGCCTTCCAGTACCTGAAGGGAGCCCAAAAGAAAGATGAAGCAGGACTTTTTATGAGGGCCTGTAGTGACAGGACAAGGGGAAGTGGCTTCAAACTGAAAGGATTATAAACTGAAAGATATAAGGGAAAAAAATTATTTACTCTAAGGGTTGTGAGGCAGTGGAACAGGTTGCTCAGAGAAGCTGTGGGTGCCCCATCCCTGGAACTGTTCAAGGCCAGGTTGGATGGAGCTCTGAGCAACCTGGTCTAGTGGAAGGTCTATGGCAGGGGGACTGGAACTAAATGATGTTTAATGTCCCTTTCAACCCAGGCATTCTATGATTTAGGAAATGTTCTTTCCAAACTGCAGGAACAGCAGCAGATGAGAGCACAAGTGACCCTTTGCTCATTTGAAAGTATGTAGCTGCTTTCACCCCAAAATGACATCCTAGCTATTATTAATCAGTAGCCTACAAATATGATGGGGGCAGATCCATTAGTAAGAGATATGTCAGCTACATGATAAGGCCTGCTGATCTCTAGGAGCCTATTGAGGCGTTTGCATAGAAAGTAATTCCCAAATTGCATGAAGGCAACTAATGGTATCTATGATCATGTTCTTCTGTGCAGTTGTACTCCATCCTCTGAGCTCACACATTTTCTAACCTACTGGTTTTTTTTGGAAAGACCTACACTTACAGGGTGATTTCAACACACATTTGTTTAATTAAGAAAGGCCAAATTTTCTCACCTGTGTCCTACCATGGGCAATAGTGATGATCTCATTAGAGATGTCCCATGCTGACATCTGATTTTCCCCTCACTCCTTCTATTCTGGTTGATGGATGAGTCTTTGTCAAATGTTGCCAAACAGGGTGGCTTAGCTGACCATCTACATCTGGCTCTGAATTTTGGGCAGCAGCTTGGGGAGACGTTATTCTAAGGAACCTTTTTCCAGCTATGTTTGTGCCTTGTCCCCTTATTGTGGCTGCAGATGGGTAAATCACTGCTCTGTGACCAGACTTCAGCTTGGCTTTGGCAGGCTGGCATTCTGCAGCTGCTTTGGGCCCTGGCAAAATCCCAAATATACCTCCAGATGCCCTTGTGCTGGTAACCACAAATGTGGCATGCAGTTCCACTTGGGTGGCTGGTCTGGGTAGGGGTATTGCCACTACAGGAGGAGGAGAAGGATTAAGGCATGGCAGGAGAAGGATCAGTGTGGTAAATTTGTTGTTTGCTGGTTGCTGTAGTTTGAAGTATACAGCAGATGAGATTCTGCAGTCCTGATGGGCTGGTAGTGGAAAAAGGAACATGGAGTATGGTCATGTAATGCTTAATATCAAGAAAATCCCCACAAATATGAAAGCAGTTATTTGCACTGTAGATGTGAGCCAGCTGGCTGTGTGGCCACGGTTGCAGTTGAACATTAAATATGCAGCAGTTACTGAACTGCAGCTTGCTGTGAATGATATACCTCCCCATTATCCTTTCTTGTGTCGACAAGCCCAGAAAGGAAAAAAAAAAGCAAAAAAAAAAGCAAAAGCTGAGCGGAGCTGAGTGTACAGTCTGCTTAAAAGAGTGCATGCCACTCTGGTTTGGGCTTCGAAGATTTTCTCTTTAAAGGTTGGATTTTTTTATTCTCTTATGTTTCAATCAAGAAAAATTATATGAGGTTGAGTCATATGTAGGCAATTGCAATCTCCCTTCTAGATATCTTGAGATACATACATACAACAAAATATGAACGTTTACCATGCTTAAGTCACAGTCCTCTGTGAATAATATAAGTATTTTCCTTATGATAAAATTGAGTACTGAAAAATGTGCATCTCTTTTTCTACTTAAATTGATTCCTTTTCAGACCAAGACATCACTTAGATTAAGAAAATTATGTATGAAATTTTTCTTACAATCTATTTATGGGGAAAATATTTTTTAAAAAGATTTTACAGTGCAATAGTATGGTTTTATATAGTGTTATTATAGTTATAGTCATTCTGAATGTAGAATTGCAGTCATGGGAGGAAAGCATAAGACAAAGGGAGGAGAAGACAATATGAGTTTCCTGGGAAATGTTGTGCATTTTGTGGTTTTGTTTTCACTCCTTGTAATAAGTTTATCACCATGATGCACTATAACAGTATATAATGAATTTTCTAAAATTTTAGTAAAGTATAAGATATCAACACTCGTAATGTCACACATCTGTCTGAAATGCCTTACTTTTTTCTTGCTAAAAGTAGTAGTTAAATTTAATAAGGGAAGGAAATTCTATTTTTCACTTTTCCTATTGCCAGCATTTTATATATAACCAAATTCAATGGCTTCCTATTTGTGTTTTGCTGTGGGGACTTTTTTTGTGTGTGTGTGTGTGTTGTTTGTTTATTTTTTAATTTTAAATTACTATTACTATTATGCTTTTGACTCTAATAAGGAATATATATACCTATACCAATGTCTTTGTAAACCAAAACAATTCACCGAGCTCAGAAACATATGTGATAATTGAAACTACTGACAAAGTTTCAGTTTGAAATAAATAAATATTTGTAGGAGCACTTCCCTATATCAGCTGATATTTATCTAATTCTTACACTGAAATTTATTTAAATTGCCTGAGGGCAGAGGTATCACAAACCTGTTTACCCCATCCTGCTCCATGCAGACCCAGGCCACTGCCTTTCCTATGGCACAGCACCACAGCTGAAGGCAAGAGCAGGCAGATCTGGCTGAGCAGGGTTTGCAGCAGATGGATGGGGAACCGGAGCAGCCAGGAATGTACAGACAGGAGCTCACAGCAGAGGTGGGATGGGTATAGAGGCCAAACACGCTCACACGGAGCACAGTCCCTGCCCTTGCTGTCTCAGTGGGGTCAGAAGCTCCCCTGCCAGCTCATGTCAGGGTCCACCACTGAGCACAATCAAACAATTGCAGGTGCTCATCTGCAGGGAGTGCTGACTTTGTGACACCCTTCCCACCACCTTCCCTCACAGCAATCAAAGGCTGGGAGTTGGCAGTACTGCCATAACCATCAGTGATGGTGTGAGTGCTGTGTAAATCTGGAGCCAAAACTTGGTGACTTCTTTTGGGGCGTGGGGTCAGTCAGGTTTCCAGCCAGAGATTAAACAGTACTTCTTTAAACAGTAGTTTTTCTAAAATGCAACATGTGCACATACAGTAAATACTGCTCTTAAAATATGACAACTAGTTTACTCAGTATTTTGTAGTTTCTTGCTATTATGGCTGTGTAATATCTGAGTTATGGCAGGGCAAGTGCTGGCAACAAAATTTTGTTTCCACTTGCACAATTGTAGGAGTCATAAATTGGTGGAAAGACTTTTTTTATTTTTTTTTTTTTCCCCCACTCAAGGGAAGCTCTTTCTTAATGTCCTATCTAAAAAAATCTATGACAAGGATACTAATGATTTCTGAGGAAACTAGATGATGACTTTATGAGTCTCTTGAAAAAAATCCTTTAAAGTGTTTTCAATGTGTTTCTCTTTTGGTAATGACCGTTCTGTTAGCTTTTGTCTTGACTGGAAATAAATATTTTAAATTACTCTGCATGAAATTAAGGTTATTGTAGACAAGTAGAAATTGGATAGTTTCATCTTTTTTCTGTCAGTAGGTATGTCCTTTCCCTACGTGTATAATTTTTTTTTTTAATCTATTCCTCTGTCCCTTCTAACTCTCTCTCTCTTTTTTTTTTTCTTTTGTTGAATTGGCTCACAATTTTTTACTGCAAATGCCCTATTGAAAACTTGCCTTCTTTCTAAGTTGCTAGTGAGAAAAACAACTGAATCTGTGACTTTTATGTGAGTTTAGTGGACAGAAATGAATAATCTGAAGGCTGAAATTTTGCCTCCATTCTGCAGTTTAGCATTGAGGCAGTAGTCTGATCAGTAGCTGGCCATGGTCTGTGATATTTTGAGGTATGGGTATATATTCCATGAACCTGAAGCATGTAAAGCCTTAATGGAGCCCCTAATTACTCTCTCATCTCTTGCTGCACACTAAAAACATCAGTTTAAAAAGACTACAACTCTGACTGTAATAAAGGAAAGCTGGGAGATTTAAAAAAAAATGTAGGTAACTAAGGAAAAGAGACTGATTCTAGGCAGTTTGACATAGGTCTTGTGGTCTGCCCTTCTTCTCTTACCTTTCCTTGTAGGAAGTATTTATTTTAAGAGCTGAAAATGTGGCATTTCTCTTATCTGGGATTTACAAAGCCATATATATAGTTTTCTGAGCTTTGAGTACAAGTATAAAGCAGTTTTGTTAACCTGTGACAGGTTAACCCACTAACTACAGACTGACCATAGGAGCCTTCACTAAATTCAAGTCAGTCTCTGTCCTTGTCTTTGAGACTGAGAAGCAAAGAGCAGGTGCTTCATCTGATAGTGTCCATGTTCTGGGCTAAGGAGAGATGTAGAAAGCTTGTTTTGGAAGTAGTTCTACCAAAGGGTTTGAAGGAACCAAAACAGGTTTGGAGTTACCATAACTGGGAGGTACTGGATCTTCATGGTTGTAATTATTTCCAATTTGTTTGCTTGGGTTTTTTCAGTACTGAATATCCAGACATGAATTCAAACATATTTCCACAGTTCAAGTCAAATGAGTGTTACATTTGTATGACCATTAAAACAAATTTTAATGTGTAATATTTAATGCTATAGATCTGCTGATGCTGAATTCTTTACTGTATGCCTCCACCAGAAATCTCTAGTATAGGTTAGTCAGCATCACTTCTAGTTTTGTTTTAATACATTGAAAATAAAAATTGAAGCATCTAGTATCTTAATTCATGGTTTCCCACTGAACTCCCTGATGCCATGGATGTAGGACCAGCTTAGAGGAAAAACTAAGTTTGTTATGGTGGTAATAAGGCCTTGGTTATAAATTATTTAAAAAAAATTAAAAAGAAAGACAAAGAAGAGTGCCAAATTCTTTACTAAGGTAACTAAGTAGATGCCCTTACGTTGTTTGCAGGATTTGAGGGAGGGCTATTGAACCATTTAGCTCAATGGGGCTTCATACAAGTACAACTGTGCCCCCATGTGGATAACAACATAGAACTTCAGAGCTCACACCTCCTCTCAGAGGTGCCCAGACCCCAAAACTCTTGCTGTTTCAGTGAAGGTGTGACTATGTCTGGAAATTTTTTTCTTTGAAGATCCCTTCAGGCATAGCCTTTGCTCAGTGCTCTGGTTGAAGATGAGAAATAAGTATTCACTTTTTTCCTTTCTTTTCTTTTAATGGCTGTTCTTGCTTTCCAGTTTAGATGCAGATGCTTGTGTTCTTTCTATTTAACCAAATTGCTTTTTCCTTCTAACTCACACCCTATATTTTCAACAGCTTCTGCTTCATTTCTTAATAATAGCCCAGCTGCCTCTTGTTTTTAATGTGTCTTTGTTGATGCATTACCTAGTTATGCCTCCTGAGAGTTTGCTTGCTGAGCCTTTATAATACCCGATGGAAACAGTTCTAGGGAATATATCATTTTACAGAGCAACACCTATTTAGCTTCCATTCCATATCACTGAAAGTGCCCTTTGAACAACTTTGGCTTAAAAATAAATTTAGAAGCAGAGGGTGTGACATTAAGTTAAAGAGTGAAACAAGATCTTGGCCTGGAACTTAAAAATATGCAGAAAGAGAACTTTAGTGGGTGCTGTGACAATCTCTGTTAACTATAAATTGAGGATGGGATGACCCCTCTTACATCCTCGATGATGTGCATGACTCCAGTATCAAGTTCCAAAGTGTACTCCCCTTATCTTGACATCTATGGCTGGATGAAAATAACAGCTGTGGTTTTCACCAAAACGCCCTCCAAACTGGAGCTCTGTAGGAATGTTGTTAGAAAAATCTCAAATCTATGATGAACCATCCTACACAGTTGTCTTTCGAAGGCCTTTTATTTAAGTAAAGAGCAAAGCTGTGGGCATTGGAAAAATCTGTCTGAAGAGCCATTTCTATTTGTACTTCAAAGAAGGGGAGGGAGAAACCCCCTTCCCTTTGGCATTGTGAGCCTAAAGGGTGCTTAATTAAAGTAAATAGAAAGGAGAAATATGAATAAGTGGTAAGAGAAATTAAATATTTCTCTATTCTAAATAAAACAATCATCTTTGTTTTTGGTGTGCAATCTTTCTCCCTCAATAGCCTTCCTATAAAACTATTTACTTTCCAAACATAAATAGATAACTATTGGCAGGGTTCTGGTATGCTTTTTTTATCTTGAGTGGCAGTGAATGTGTGAGCTTTTCTTAGTGAGCACAGAGGGACTCCTTTGCTGGGGTTTCAAACTCGGCAGCTTTGTTGACATTCATCCAAAGAGGGCCATCTAAAGTACAAAAGGACATATGGATTCAGCTTAGAACAGAATTGATTTCCTTCCCTGGTTTGTTCACAAAAGTGTTTTCCTTGCCCCTACTGAAGTGACTGGCAAAGTTCTTGTAGATTTCTGGTAGAGCAGGGTTGGGTCACTGGAACTGCCTGTTTGCAGCCACATGTGGGGCTGCCTTTGAGGGCATTGTGTTGCTTGGCCATGGCCACAAAGCACATACAGGGCTATCAGTGGGTTTGTCAGAGAGTGCTGAACGAAGCACTGGGTATAGACAGGTCAGTACCTTGAAACACTTGTCTGAGTGATTTTGCGTGGAAATGACTCCACCAGAAAATAAATGGAAGAAAGCCATAAAACATAGGGGTGTCTCAGCTATATACAGTGAAAGGGAATCAAAAGAAATCTGGCAGATATGAATTTCATCCCCTATTTTGCACATCCTTGGAGAGTGTCCTATCTATTGGGATGTTAGCCGCTACAGACAGGTGTGCTCTTATTGGCAGGTCTATTGAGGACCTGAAAAGGAGAGGAGGAAAATGGTACCGTACCTGTCCACCTTCAAGTCGTAAACAGAGTATTTCTGAGGTACTGAAATTCAAAGACAGAAGCCTCTTTACCCTATGTAGGCTAGGAATTGCATGCCAGGTGAAATGATACAAAATAACTCTGGTGCTCTGGCATGGAAAGAAGTTGATTTTTTTCCCCCAGCCTAAAAAATTCAGTATACGTGGAATTGTGAGCACGCCAACCAGACAACTAAGTGTAAGGCTGTAGGCTTATTTCTACTTAGATCTCCCTTGATGGCCAAATAGTTACAAAACCATTTTTTCTGATCCACAGTAGCATAGAGGATTCTAGCAGTCCTCCTAGAAGCAGTAGGTGAAACTCTGAAAAAAAATGGTCACAAATAGATGTATAGGACTTTCCTTCCTTTAGCATTTCTTCCAGTTGTTGCTTACTACCCCAGAAAACAACAATCTGAACTTTTGATGATCTGGAGTATCATCTGAAATGCAATGAAAATTTCTTTAGTGCTAAATTTTTGGTAACATTTGCAGTAAAGACTAATTGAATATGTCATGATTTAGACCATAAGCGTAAATTACTTCTGCAGTGGTGGGCTGCTTAATGAAAGTAAACCTGAGGTAAGGAGTGTGCCCTGCAGAGGCAGGATAACAGCACAGATCTCTTTTAAAATTCTTTTACTTCAATTTCTTGTTCCATAGACTTTGAAATATAGGGAATTTAGCTTGAATTTTGAGGGATTCCTTTAAGAAAAGAAAGCAAGAGCATCTGCTTCTAGTTGTCCCATGATCCCATCATGAAAGTTATCAATTTCGTCCAACTACTTTCTATTATATTGACAATTTTTTTTTCTGGAAGTCTAGTCCTCAAAGAACATACTGGAGTCCCATTGTTGCTCAGAAAATATGCTTTGTGTAAACTACAAGGCTGTGTAGACTTTGCTTTATGCTCTCCCCTTCCCTATTCACCTGGACCCTTACCTGGTCCTTCTCAAGAACAATGCTGAGGCAGCTTTGTATGTGTCATGAAGTTGCTTGATGTGTCATATTTATGAAATATGGAGGACTGGGGGGATGAAGGTTTGAGGGTTGCTTTCACATTCTCTCCTCTTCTTTTCTCATCTGATTTTTCCCTTCTGTTGTCTTTTCCAGTATTTCTTCAGAGCCAAGGAATCTGGCAGAGGTGGTCTGTGTTTAGACACTGTCATGTTAAGTCTCTGCAGCGTACAACTGGCTGCACAGGTACTGAGAGAACTGCACAGAGGTAATGACCATGCAGGTTTCTTCCCCGTATACGACTGTAGTTATTAGCAATCCAAGATAATTAAACTGCTATGGAATATTAAATGTTTGTAGAAACCCTGATGTCAGAGTCTGAGATGCAGTGCCTTGCTGTGCAGACCTGCATGTGTCCAGTGATGGAGATGCATTACAGTTTGAGTCTTTGGTAACTTCAGTCTCCTCTGTTCTGAGAGTCATCTGTTTCACTGCCATACTTGGTTCTACTCTGATAAACAGTCAACTTGCCACCTCCTCCCTTCTTTCTGTAAAGGTATCACTTATTTATTCACAGAGAACATCTGGTTGTCCGAGGAAAGTTTCCCATTGTGACTCTGTTTCTTTTGTGGTATCTCTGTATCTTTTCTTTCTTGTTATAGGCTTAGTGTTAGTTTAGGAACATTAAAGCAAATCCTATGACGTTGAATCATTCAAGGCTTCTAGTTTTCTGCGAAAATGAAAAGTCAGTAAAACCTTCAAGAGTACCACTCTGGAACTCCACAGAGTATGGCAATATCTGTAGCTCTTTTAGATCTGTATTTTATTATTTTAGAAACTTTTTCTGACTGTCTTACACGTTAAAGATGATGAGGTCTAGCTGTGACATGCCTGATTGGTGTTTTACTGCTAGGTGCCCAAAAAACTGCTCATCAAATGAGGGTCAATGTGAAATGCATTTCACAAGATGTACTAAGAGAATGAAAGTTTCTGTCTAACTGCAGTAACTCCCATTAAGATTGTCTTAGAGAAGGGATAACATTATTTTAAGATAGTAATATCTATACTTTTTCTAGCCATTGTAAACCACCTGTAAGCCTACTTTGTGTCAGGGTAGCCTTTCCTTCACTTTTTTCACAGGAAGTTTTTTCTCCATTTGGTTCATATTTTAACAAATGCACCAATTTCACAGGGGCACTGTTCCCTTTCTTCACCTTTTCTATTTGAATTGCTTTCAATTCCACTGTAACTTCTGCTGATCTTTTACACAAAGGAACAGAATTGCCCAGTTTTCATGTGGTTACAAAAAAAAAAAAAAAAAAAAAGCTTTTGACACTGAAAGTTTCTCTTTTAAGTTCTTGATAGAAGCAATAAATATGTTGATCCAACCACCTTATTTGAATAAACATGTTCATTTCCTGGAAGGGATTTGGCAAAAGCTTTGATAATTTATCTTTGACTGGGCATGCCCTTCCTCTGCCTCTCATGTATTTTGTTTCACCCTTTTTTCTTTTCTGCCATCAGAAGCTATAGCTGCATGTGCATCCTGTGTAACACAGTACAAGTGTTTTTTGGAGGAAACGGCTCACTCAGAATTTAGGGGTTTGCTAAGATAATAGCAAACCTCTTTGAGGGTCTCCTGGCAAAACTCTATTAATGCAACCAATAATTCCAAACTCTTTTTTAAATTATAGGTAGCAAAACTGTATCTTCATTGCATATTTGTTTAATACTTACAACTATGCTCATCACTTTATTTAAGTATACAGTATTTCCTATTTGTTAGACTTCTGTATAATGTAAATTTACATCAGGAGTGTGTAAGCATGATATGAATCATGAAATGGCTGGGTTTCTACAGCCCTTCTACTCTTTCTGTTTTTCATGGATGGCATCTCCAAACTCCTTGTTTCTAGTCTGCCACCTCTTTTTGAAGGCAATCTTGTTACAGTTCAGAATATTGTTGTTGATTAATAATTGTTAACTAATTTTTTTATCAACTTGATTAATTATTCTCTTTCAGTAATATTATCTTTCTGTCTGGTTATCTGTGCACTGAATTTCAGACTTAAATCCAGGGAAGAAAAATGGCTAAACATTGTAAGCCCTCAATTTATCTATTTCTTTTTGTCTGAACAAGAAGATATGTTTATGACAACAGATTTGTGTACTGTTCAGAGAAAAATCCATAAATAACCACTGCCTTTTCTTTAGCTGATGACCAGTCTACCTCAGCTGTGTGCCTGTACTCTCATGTGCCTATACTGTGCACATGATGACCCTTTCAGGTCTTATCCACTGTTTGTCGTACTGCCTTGGCATGTGCTGCTCCACGTGGCACACTTGTGGTTTGAAATGCATCACCTGCACACTCTTTGCTTCTGATCTATTCTGCTGAAACTTCAAGGGAAGTCAAAGTTCAGAAACAAGTAGTTCTGAAACATGTTTATTTTCTGTAAATACTGGTTTGAATGTGTGGATTACTTTGAGGAATGGTTAAACCTGGGTCTTCCAGTAGTTTCCAGTAGCTTTGTTCCATCTTCAAGGCATAATGTCAAATATTGTTGCATAGTGCATAACTTTAATTTATACCTCCTATCAACCTTTGATACGACATGCTCTTACAAGTCCAAGTCTTGATTCATTTGAACTTCATAAAGTCCATTAAAGTATTTTAGATAGATAATTTTGTTAATTGTAATGGTTGCTTATCATATTCTTTTATCACCTCTGCAGGGACCAGAGACTTGATTTAACCTTAAATGCAAAGGGAAAATAATCCTAAAACATAAGGCTAAAATAATACATTTTTTTGGTGATTTAACTGTTCTTGTACTGTCGACTGCAGACTGATAGACCATCATTGGCAGTTACATAAAGGCACCCTATTGATTTGTAAGACAGGAATTAAAACAGAGGAATAGCTTTCTAATTTATGGTTAAAAATATGCCTTTATATAGATATTTTTAATTTTTATGTTTGCAGTTTGGGGTGGGGTTTTTTTGTTTTGTTCTTTTTCTTGTTTGTTTTTAAGACAACAGAATTATTTTTTTGTAAGACATTTTTCACTGCTTGTTGGAAGCTCTGAGGTAGGTCTGTCTGATTTCACTTGTAGCAATTATTGATGAGGCTTCACTGGCAGCATCACTGACCTCTAGCAGAGCACAGACACCTTTGCTTTTTTTGAAAATACAGTGCCTCCTTGGGGTCTCCTGCAATGGTTTGATGTTGTCCTGACAGAAGTACATAATCCAAGATTTAAGACAATGGTGGAAAAGTGCATTGGGAATAGGAAGAAATGAGGTGTACCTGGGGCATTTCTGCATTCCCCTGGTAAATCTTGTCCACCTTTCAATTTTTCTTGCCTTTGCCCACAGATTAGCTTGAAAATCAGAGGAAGAAAATTAAGACTAGGGCCAAATAAGCCTTAATAATGATTTAGGGCTGACCCTCTCCCCACTAGTCCTCATGGTAGTGGTAAACCCTATAGCTCTTTTTCCCTAATTATTTTTTTCTTCATTTTGCAGTGGATTAGAATTATTATTCTAATCACCAAGTTGCTGATTATTTTTTGTAACATGTTTTGGTTTTTTTAAGTATCCAGTCTTTGTTCTTGAGTCAAATAATGTCTGTGCTGTAATTATGCAATGGTTTTTCTATTGTTGTTAACAACCACAGAAGTGAGGGGATAAAGTTAGAGAGGGAAGAGAAAGGAAACAGACCAGAAAATTGTGATCCATAAGGTGTATCAGAATCCCAGTTGCTTTTCAGAGTGTTCTCTTTGTGCTAAGAGGAGCTTTATCAAGTTCTAGCTTAAATTTCTTCTTGTACATTAGTTTACAGCTTTGATCCCATTTTCAGTCCTGCTTAACAAATAGATGGATCCTGCGTCAGTGGTTATTAATCTTCCAGGGGATCCATAAATCAAAAACTTTCCAGTGGAGAAACAGCTTTCCTTGAATAATTTTTAGTTTCCTGAATACAAGCTTGCTCTCCTAGTTCTTGGAGGCAGGAATAATCTTCTGACTTCTGAGAGCTCATAGTTAGGAGCTAAGAACTACTTGTCATTCACCATCTGATGGTGTGGAGCAGTAAACAGTAAATCTGTGTGCATCTTCAATTCCAAGTGCCTGTATTTATATATAATCTAGGCATATTTTTCCCCTATTTTCACATATCTAAGCATTTGGAGTTCTCTACATGCTCATCTTCTTCTTGAGAGAGTGGAAATCAAAACAGGGACAGTAAAAAGCTACAGGTCTGCTATTTTCAATATCAGTTTGTCTGTGAATTTTATGCTTAAAGTACTCATTAGCTGTGTAATCAGAGCTACAAAATCTTCAAATACCATTTTCTGAAAACTTTGAATTTTATCTCTGTCCTCTGATAGCAGAGAGCATGTTGTGTTTGAAGGTAGATGTTATAATTTCCCTTGCTTCTTAGAAGCCTTTCTGTTTTGTACAGTGCACTGAGGATATCCAGGTAGGCGCTTCATGGATTTGTCTTATGAATCACCCCCTGATGTTAAGGAAATAATGCTGTCTGCAAAACTCATTGATTTTTACATTCTTAAAAAAAAAACAGCCCTGAGGTAGAGGCATTTTTCTTGGTAAAAGGTACCATTCTTGCCCTGCTATTATGTTCCATGAGAAACATGAAATGGGTATCCCAATTTGAGTTCAGAAACACAACTTTTTTAAAAGCATCTGACAGTTGGATTTTCAACACATAATAACTTCAGTGGGGCATGTGTACAAATGAATGTGCGTGTTCTGTTTTTTTCATAATACAAAATGTGTCTCCAGTCTAGCTTTCAGCAACACACCAGGGAAATCTAAACTTTGAGTTTGTTTTGTTCTGTGGGTTCTCTAACAGAATAAAAGGAATAGAGATTTGGCAAGTCTCAGTCCATGGGGCAAACCTGTTCCATGACTCTTGTTAAGTTGCTTGTCTGTGTTGTGCCTCCATTTTACTTCCAGCCAGGTAGGAGCCTATGCAAGAGTGGTGTGGAGAGCCCTGCGAGGTGTCAGGGCTTCCCACCAGACATGTAGAGGATGTGGTCAGGGTGAGGTGAGAGGGTCACTGTCTTCGTGCTCAGTTGTCAAAGCAGCCTTTCTCTTGGCCTCAGTAAATACCATTAGTTTTCACTCATCCTTTGTGTACCCGGTTTATAGGGATAGCAGGAATATCTGGGGAAGGAAACTGTTCAGTTTCCTGTGCTAGGATACCTGCTTAGGTTTGGCAGCTGTTATTAGCCTTTAGTGCCTAAAGTGAGCAAAAGACTGAATTTGGGAAAGTTTGGTTTAACCAAATCCAATTTTCTTTCTCTGACTTCTTCAGTTAAACCCACAGCTGATTTAGGAATGCACCTTCATTGGCCATGAGGTTCTTCAATCCATAGTAGACCTCAGGCGCTATTCAGAGTCTAATAATGTGCACAGATTCAGTAACAGGGCTTTTGTCTTTAACAGCTGCAGTGTGCAGGTGGTGAGGAGAGTTTTTTTCTGAACTGTTGTTTGAAAAGCATTGAAAAAAAATTGGCTTGCATTTTTCCACCTATCTTCTTCTCTTTTTTTTCTCTTTTTTTTTTTTTTTCCCTAGGAGTATACTGTACAGTTTTTTATACCTATAGAACAGTTTCTTCCTTTATTGAATTACTAGCTGTCTGGGACATGACTATAATTTCTCAATTTTAAATTTGTTTGTGAATACAAGAAATTCTAGTACTGAAATTTTATTTTTTTTTTTTTAGATGTCAGTTGTGTATCTTGTCCTTGGCATTTTCTTGTATTTGTTACTAGGCAAAACTTGCTGGTGCTGAGCTCTTCATTCCCCAGGCTTGCTAATCAGATCTATCTATTTTCTTTATGATCACAAAGATCATTCAAAGCTAGATAATATTAGTTACCAAAATGCACTTAAAACCTTTATCTCCTAAAATAAAATAGAAAGAGCAGTACATAAGCCCCATGTAACAGTGTAATGAACTTTCTTGCATATCAAGTATATATTGAATTATCTTGAGATGATCATCAAGATGTATTGAACCAAGTGGTAAATATTGATTGAGTCAAGGCTGAGATTAATATTTACCTCAAGAGTCAATAAATTTTGATGTTGACTGAAATGTGAAGTCAATATATATATATTGTTAATACATTCTAAATGCATTCAGCAGAAATATCTTGAAATCTGTTCTATAACCCTTGGGATCCCAAGAGACACCTTCTTTCCAGCTAATACTGCAAAGCAAAAGAAGAAATGGAAGAAATGACCCAGTTTTAATTATTAAGTCAAACACATATGCACACACACACACATATTTCATATCTAATGGATCGGTACAAGTGGAGCAAGAACTTCCTACAGTGTAGGTGCAAACCTATACAACATCTGTGTGAAACCCTAGGGAATCACAAGCCTCCCCTCTCCACTTCGGTTTCAAGGATAGTGTTTATTTGGATTTGCTTCATGTACTATAAATATAAATGAGTAAGGGTAAAAAAAAATTAATCTAAGGATCCTCTGCCTTCCTTCCTGAATATTGTGGTGCATAAACTCATGTCTCTGAAGAGTGAGGAATGGGACATTTTTATATCAAGAAGAGCTGCCTTTGAGAAATAGCCACAAACAAGTTGGGAGCCTGTGGGTGAAATGCAAGGACAGGACCAACAAAGGACATTTGGTGGTTGCAGTCTACTCTAGGCTGCTCCAGGGGGAACCTGCCCTCCAGGGGCCTGTGGTAGTGAAGTTCCTCTGACTCTCAGTGAAGAGTAGATTCAAGACTGCCTGATAAAACTGAATAGCTACTAGACTATGTGGCCTGATGAGATGCACCCCGTAGTCCTGAGGAAACTGGCTGATGTTTCTGCCAAGCCACTACCTATCATATTTGAAAAGTCATGGCTATTAGGCAAAGTCCCTGTGACCAGGAAAAGGGAAACATGATTCCTATTTTTAAAAAGGGGAGAAAGACGTGGGGAACTACAGAGAGGTGAGTGTAACCTCTGTGCCTGGGAAGAGGACAAATTTTGCCTGATCAATCTGATGGGCTTCTATGATGGAGTGACTGCTGCAGTCAGTAACGGAAGACTCACTGATGTCATCTACCTGGACTTCTGCAAGGCCTTCAAAGTGGTCCCACATGACATCTTTATCTCCAAATTGGAGAGATGTGGACTATTTGGTAGATAAGGAACGGGATGGATGGACACAGCCAGATACCTCTGGTCAATCTCTCTATGTCCAGACATAGTCAAGTGATGAGCAGTGTCTCTTGCGGCCCAGTCTTGGGAGAGCTGCTCTTTAATATTTTTATCAATGAGACAATGAGAGCAGGTGCATCCTCAGCAAGTTTCCAGAGGACACAAAGCTGGGCAGTGCATTGCCACAAGAGCAGGAAGGAATGCCATCCAGGGAGACCTGAATAAGCTTGAGAAATGGGACTGCAAGAACCTCATGAAGTTCAGCAAAGTACAAGGTGCTACACCTGGGTTGGGGCAATCACAGAAAACTCATAGAGAGCAGCCTTGTGGAGGACTTGAAAGTTCTCACGGATGAAAACCTGAACATGAGCCAGCACTGCGCACTTACAATCCAGGAAACCTCATCCTGGATTACATCAAAAAAGGCTTGACCAGAAGGTCCAGAGAGGTGATTTTGCCCCTCTACTCTTCCCTTATGGGACTGCACCTGCAATGCTCTATCCAGCTCTGGAGTCCTCAGCACAAGAAAGGTGTGTAGGTGTTTGAACAGATCCAAAGGAGGGTCATGAAGATGCTCAGGGGGCTGGAGTTCCTTTTCTATGAAGACAGACTGAGAGAACTAGGGTTGTTCAGCATGGAGCAAAGAAGGCTCTGGGGAGACCTAATAAGAGCCTTCCAGTACCTAGAGGTGGCTTCCAAAAGAGAGGGAGAGCAACTTTAGACACAGGCACATAGTGATAGGAGGAGGAATGGTTTTAAACTAAAAGAGGAGAGTTTTAGATTAGATGTTAAGATGATGTTCTTTGCTCAGAAAGTAGTGAGGCACTGGAACAGGTCACACAGAGAAATTGTGTATGCTTCATCCTTGGAAGTGTTCAAGACTGGATTGGGTGGGACCTTGAGCAAACCTGGTTTAGTAGAGGATTCCCTGTCCATGGCAGTGGGGTTGGAACTAGATGATCTTTGAGGTCCCTTCCAACTCAAGCCATTCTATGATTTTTATGTTACTCAGTGTATTACTGGCAGTTGAACAAGCACTACAGCAATGAGCATTATGGCAGAACTACTATGAATGTTATTTTTGCCAAACTCTGCTTCAACCATTTAAGACAGTTTTAGCCCTTTGGTTCATATAAATAACTAGGAGAAAGCATTCACGGGGCTGATTTGAATGACACTGAGATGTACTCGTGTGGAAAGAGAAAAGGAGAATTTGATCTTCTCTCCCCCTCTGTAAAATGAGTTGTCAAATCTGAGTTCTGCTGAGTCTATTTGTGTGTGAGATCCTTTTTGTGCCATTTTTTCCTCCATGTGTCTGTCTGGTTGTTACTAAACTAAAAAAAAAAAAAAAAAAAAAAAAAAACACACCTTTCAAAAAGAATT